>JAGFMF010011868.1:3502657-3619125 GCA_019455555.1 Galemys pyrenaicus | reverse complement strand
GTTTCTATAAATGCCCCTAATTTCTCATTTCTGATTGCTGAATAATATTCCATCGTGTATATATACCACATCTTCTTGATCCAGTCCTCTACTTTTGGGAAAAGCCCTAGTTTAATATGATCTAAACTATTAGATTTAGGTTTCCTCTGACTCCTCTGGGCCTGATTGAGCCCCTCTGAGTGCTGTCTGGTCCTCTTGTGAATTGTGAGTCTGGCATTAAAATAAGCAGATTTAATATAAGTCATAAAAATCATAAAAGGAAGAGGCAGCTTGGAATCTTTTGATCCAAATCCTTATGCTTTTTTTTTTTTTTAAATAGAGATGATTCCCGTCTGGACTCCACATCTGGAGGTCTTTCCCTGAGCCACCAGGAAGTCAATGGGGTAAATTTTGGGAATCCAGGTTTGATCCAGTTCTGCCACTTAATAGGCAAATTACTAGCCCTGGCTGAGCCTCAGTTTCCTCATGTGTCAAATGGAAGTGAAGATTACATCTGTATGAGTTTTCTGTTGCTGTTATAACAAATTCCCACAAATGTAGTGATTTAAAACAACACAACACAAATTTATTTTCATGTCTGGGAGTCTGAAATTTAAGAATAAGGTGTTGACAGGGCTCTGCTCCTTCTGGCAGCCCCAGGGGAAAAACTATTTCTGGCTCTTTTTTGCTTTTAGAGTTGGATTCCTTGCCCCTTGGCTCCCTCTTCCACCTTCAACGTGCTCCCTCTGACCTAGTTCCTCTGACCGATCCTTTCTCTGACTGACTCTCTTGCCTCTGTACTTTAAGGGCACTTGAGATTATATCGGTCCCTTGCCCCTGGATAATCCAGGATAATCTCCCATCTCAAATTCTTTAACACAATCAAATCTTCAAAATCCCTTTGTCACATTTGAAGACATATCAAAGGTTCTGGGGATTAGAATGTGATGATCTCTATTTTTTTAGGTGGTGGTGGGGGCATTAATCTGTTTATTGAAAAATAATAAATAGTATAGTCGCCTATTGCATAGTGCTGGGTATATAGTAAGCATTCAATAAGTGCCATTAACCTCATGAGACCCACCTGCTATATGTCTAGTACTATACTAGTCAAAATAGACATGGCATCTGCCTTTGTGGGGGTGCATCTTGTTTCATCAGGATAGCCTTTGAACTCACATTCTTCTGCACAAGGGTGAACTTAGAGTGATTTCAGATACTCCCACTGACTCTACTAGCCAGCTTTTTCTGCATAACAAACTGACCCAAAATTTATTAATTCAAAACAACTTTTATATATATATATATACACACATACATATATTTGTATATCGCTCTCATTTTTGCAAGTCCTCAACTTTAGTTTTTCTGGTGTGGGATGGACTTAACTGATTTCTCCTAGGCCCATACATGGTCAGCTGGGGCTGCTGGTTTACAATGGCCTGGGCTGAAATGAATGGGACCTCCTTCCATGTGGCTTTCATCATTCAACAGGCCAATCCAGGCTTATTTGCAAGTTGGTAGAAGGGAGCGGGAGCAACAAGCATAAAAACTACAAAGCCCCTAAGTCCAGGACTGAGAATTGACATTGTCACATCTATCACTCCTATTCATCAAAGCAAATTATCTCTTGGTGGGAGAAGTAATAGAGTATTTTGGCCATTTTTTCCCTCTACTATAATGATAGCACAGGGAAGAGAAAGAAGAGTGGAGATTGTGTCCCTCTGGAATAGTTATCTGGAGAATTTCCACTGGAACGTTCCCTAGGAAAGGAGACAGAAAGGCCATGACCTGATAGAAGTGGCCTTGGGGTGGCTAATTATTCTGCACTCTCTGTGAAGCACGACACATTAGCATATTTCTTTCTCTCTGAGCTAAAATGGCAGGCCCCAAGATCTCTATTATAAATGACACAATTAAGTCCTTGGCAAGGAAAAGTCAAGTGCACCAACCTCTCTTCTCTTTTTCATGAAACTGTGAGGACAAGCTGAGCAACTGCACCAAAACACACAAGTGACAAAAGACATATGCATTTTGAGAAGAGAGGTCATTGGAACTAAATTCCTTGAAAACAAAGTCTTCTGTTTGCTGTTGGCAAATATGAGTGGGAAAGGAGGATAAAAAAATTGTTGATTCCAATTTTTTGTTTTAGTTCACTTACATGGAGTCCTAGAAAAATGACTGAAAAGACATGCTAACAGTAGTTGATCATTTTTACTGAGTTTAGAGATGATTTTTATTTATTCCATTTCAACTTCTCTGAACTTTCCCAATTTTCTATAATAAGCCTGAGTTACTTTAGTAATCAGAGGAAAGTGTAATTTATAAAACCCACAATGGCTTGTAATTGTTTCAGTATTTGAAAATATAACTCTAAGTTATTTGATTGCTCCTAATGTTTCTGCTGGAAATGGGGCTTCCATATTTTTTCCCCTTTAAAATAATCCGGGAGCACTAATTTGCACACTAGGGTCATGAACTCCTAATTTCAAGTTTATAAAATAAAATATATAATTAGCACAGTTTCCTTCTAGTTGTATCCAGTCTCTTCTTTGGCTGCCAAAAGCACAGAGCAATTTTGCAAGTGAGATACCCAGAGACCAGTACACTGACTTCTTGCACAAATGACTCTACAGAACTGTGATTTAGTATCTTGCTCTCAGCTCTTATCTGGGATCGATACACAGAAAAGCCTACAAAGAAAGCTCCTGAATCTTTTATACCACTACAAAGATCTTGTCTGTATCTGGTCATGGTCCTTTCCATGGAGATCCCCTCAATAGATTCCCCTTATGTACGTAATGAGGAAGTTTAGTTTCCAGGATGCCCAGGTTAACTTTCTGTTAGCAGAGTGAGATGATGTCATTTATCTAGGTTTCTCTGCTTTTGCTGCTGGGGAACTTAGAATCAAATCTTGTACTCAATTAAAGCAACTTCCTTTAGCCAGTGTTTTCTATCTTGTTGAAAAGTACTACCATCTATCTGACTGAAGCCAGAAAACCCAGACAACACTATTCTAGAACTTTCTGTGTTCTGTGACAATGACCTTTCCTGGAGCTTTTTTCCTTTTAAATATCATTCATTTGTCCATCTCTCATTTCATGTGCAGATTGCTCAAACAGCCTGGACTTCCTGAATCTCTTAATTTACTCCTTCATTCTCAGCCCCAACCAAAAATGTCCAACTTCCACACCAATAATGCAAGTGGCCTTTTTAATGCATCAGTCTGGTCTGGTTACTTATTAATTCAGAAAATTACAATGTGAAGTTTTAGTTCTTTGCTTCTCTTGAATAGTCTTCAACTCATCTTCCTTCACGCCAGCCACACTGAATCTTTAAGTCTCAGACTCTCCTGTCCCTGGGACCCTGCACGTGCCTCCAATGTTCTTACTTCCCCACCCTTCTATGACTTGGTTAGTGCCATGAATCTTAGTTCAGGGTTTATTCACTGAAGGCACCCCAGATTCCGTCTCCACGCCTGACTGGTTAGGTGCTCCTCCCGTGAGTTCCCACAAGTGTCTACAATGCCGTAGTACTAGTTGAAAT
Source organism: Galemys pyrenaicus (assembly GCA_019455555.1). Classification (NCBI taxonomy): domain Eukaryota; kingdom Metazoa; phylum Chordata; class Mammalia; order Eulipotyphla; family Talpidae; genus Galemys; species Galemys pyrenaicus. The sequence continues at coordinate 3,615,600 of JAGFMF010011868.1, read as the reverse complement.
ATGGGGTTCTTATTTGTCTCCTGCTCTAGACTGCAAGTCCTGGGGAGGAAGCCCTGCTCTCTCTCCAGCACATGACCAACTCAGTCCTTGACCCACACTGGATACTTGCTGTGGATTTTTGTTTAAGGAAGGAATAAACTAATTTTCTGCAATAGAAATCTCTTCCTTCTCCCCATTCCTTCATCCTCATTGTTTACCCATTGCTGTGCCTTATTGTTTCATATTTTGTGTTTCTGTTACCTTAAGCCAACCTGCAGTAGACTATACTTCAAAAATGGCCATAGTTTTTGTCTTTCCTTGCAGCAAAGCTTACCAAAGGGTAGGATCCACTTGCCCGCCCAGTGAATCAGTGCTACCCTCCCCCAACACTAGTAACACGTGGCTGACTTTGCATCAGTTAGGGTAGCCTTGCAAGCCTCTGCTCCCTCTCCTGGAACTTCGCTACTGCCCTATGGACAAGCCCAAATTAGCCTGCTGAATGATGGGAGACATGACAGTCTAGTCTCTCCACCTCATGTCACAGGCTAGTCAGCCCTCGGAGGCCCAGGGCTGAGGAGACCTGAGTGAGCCCAGCCCAGAGGAGAGAGCATGAGGGTGACCCAGATCAGTGGACACACCCTGTGTTTGGTTTCTTTAGCTGTGGTTTCTTGCAGAACATCTCGATATGTTTTCTGGTAGCTGACCTCAGGTGACACCACCTCTGTTCTACACAGGATTGACACTTCACAGTCTCCAGAGGGTTAGGGCCCATCTAATCTCCTTTTCTGTACTAGTGGAGGGTACAATCCCCCAAATCTGTTTTTAAGAATAGAAGTCTAGTGCACCTAAAGTTTCAAGTGACCAAAGTCTTGTTAGCAGGAACACTGAGGGGTTCTCTGGAATTCCCAAATATGCATGCTCTAGAGGGGATTCTGCCATCCACTGCATAAAGATAAAGCATATTTAGTATAAAATAACTTTAATAGATTAGTGTACATAAAAAGAGAAGAGAAGAAAGAATAATAATTTTCCAATAAAACACCCAAAGTTAGCCATGTCCTTACGGGTAAGTGCGCAAACAGGTTCAGACTGAGGTAGGGCTGCGGAGGCCCAAAACCTTGCCACAAGTTAAGATACTTCCCAGTGGGAAGCCATAGAAAAGGGGCAGGTAAATCTGGGATGAAAAGAGAAGAATCAAGATACAAATCAAAATAATGGTTGCCATTGTCAGCTTCTCCATGGGTCTCTCACCCTCAAGACTCTATATGTCTCAACTCCACATCTCCTTCCATGTCCCCCAAGTCCCTGGTGCAGATCCAAAGCTGAGAAGCAAGTGAGCCCTTCTTCTCCACATGTCTCTCTGGTCCAAGTGTCTTAGAGCTTCGGTTGGCCTCTCAGCTCTGCCCTTCATTAGGTGGGGCAGGGAACAAGAACCTCCATTTTTACGGAGGAGCTTCTCTTATATTCTGACATTCTTTTCATCTCGACTATATTCCTTCTATACTTTCTTCTCCCTGAAAAAAACAAAACAAAATTTAATTTATTTTCCCTGGACTCTACCTAAGTATCCCCATTTTGCTTACACTGTAACTTTGACCTAAGTCCAGTCACCAGCTCTGAAGTCTGCATAGCCTGGTGCTAGTAACTGGCTTGTCCATACCTCCATCGAGCCCCTTAACCTCTCTGAGTTTCAGTTTCCTTATCTGGACAATGAGCACTATAAATCCACCTACATCCAGGAGGTTTGAAGTTAAAACATTCATTCTGTGACTGTTTACTGAGGGCCTTCTGTGCACTGGGCATTGGTCTAGGACTGGGGACCCATCAGCTGGCAAAAGGAGGGGTAAACAGTTCTGCCCTTAGAAGCTAGTTGTAGAGTAAATCGAAATTGTCAGGTTTTCTCGCCCTCCCGCCATTAGCATCAATGATAGACCCCTGTGGTCCTGCACGCATGCCTGATGGTGGGCACCTCAAGTGGGGGATGGGCATGCACAAGTGGGCGCACCTGGGTTGAGAGACTGGCTTTATAAGGGCGGCGTCACGGGGATGCTGGCAAAAGCAGGAGCTGCAGTAGCAGCTATAGCAGAGAAGCACCAGAGAGCCCAGAGAGAGTGACGATTCTCCCAGGGCTAGGAGGCCTGCCAGCCTCCCTTCCTGCTGTGTATCTGGTGCCTCACTGCTAGTTGTACAGAAAGATCAATAAAATCCTGAAAAGGCCACCGAAGGCTCCGGGATTCCTCCTTCATCTGTCTGCCCAGATCACAGAGGACCTGCCATGTGTCTTCCTGGCGCTACACTAATGTTCTATCAGAGGAAGACAATGAAGAATACACAGGAGAAAATTGTATGGCAAGTACAATTGCAAAAAATAGATCAGGGTGATGGGGTACAAGATGTTGGTGAGAGAGTGGAGAATAGGTCCTGGTTGCAATTTTAGACAAAATTGTGAGGGCAGGTCTTATTGAGAAAATGATATTTCAGACAAAGCTTGAGGAGGTGGGAGACAGCCTTTCAGCTACCTGGGGGAACATCCTGTTGGCAACAGCCAGAGTGAAGGCCTACCTGGGCTAGGAAGGTGCCTGGTATGTGAGGCGCCCATGCAGCCCAGGTGGGTTTTGGAGAGCAGAGCAGCAGGAGAGGCAGGCAGAGAGAAAAGGGGCCAGGAGGACTGGTGGTGGGGAGTTGGGGGACTTTAACCTTGAGTGGGGTGGAGGGGGCTGGTGGAGCTTTGGATTCTCCTGGAGGCGAGAGAAAGTGAGAGGTTTGAGCCACACAGTACCTGGTCCGGCCTGTCAAGGTGTCCCTGGGCCCTGCTAGAAGGGCACCAGTGTCTGTGTGTGGCTGGGAACTTCTGTCTTCTGACAAATGCTGGACTTTGACAAACACAGCTCTGATAAACAAATTTGCATGAGGGTCCTGGAGCCTCAGGAGAACAAGAGAACTCCATTCAGGGTTAGCAGTAATAATCAATGCTGAGGGAAGTGGTGTCACCTGAGGTCAGCTCCAAAAAGAACAAGGACCCTCAAGAGGACTCACTTTGGAGCAAGGGGGAGTGTGACTTGGTGATTTTTTTCTGCTTTAGCTCCGTAAACACAGACCCTCCACCTGGGCTCCGGCCTAGGGTGACTGCACTGGGGCTGTGGTGTTCCCCCTAAAGAATCAGAGGAGCGGGTGGGGGTACCCAGATCTGGCTCGATCTGACAGCAGCCAGAGGTGCAGCACATCAGGGAGAACTGACTCACTAGATCAATCCCGCTCTAGAAAACCACCCCCATCAGGCCAGTCTCTCCATTCTCCCTGGCCTGGTGCTTGCACACAGGCTTGGTCCCTTTAGACCCTGGGATTCTTGGAAACCAGGGAGACGGGGTAGGGCAAAGGACAGAGAGGAAATGTGCTTGCTGCTAATTAAATAGGAGGAAGCCTGAAGCCAGTAACATGAGAGTTAGGGACTGACACATCCTTATCGTACCCTAAGCTGCCTAAAATGGTCAGACCAGGGAAACTGATTCTTCTGTTCTTCTGAAGAATATAGGTCAACCAGAATATCCCTTCATTATGCCGAGGTCCCCCTTCCAAACCTATGTCACAGTATCTCTAGGCTTCAGTCCTCACGGTTGGCCTGAACACAGACTACAGGGCCTACTGAGGTCACACAAAACAGGGAGGCAGTTGCCTGGTGAGGCTCTCACTAGCTTGGTGAGATTGACTGGCTCTTGCAGAAGGTGAGGCTGATGCTGAGTGACAGGAGTGACCGAGGCTTGGTCAGGGCTTTGCTGCACAATCGCCTGGGAAGCTCCAAGCAAACACCAGGTCAAGCCCCACCTCGGCTTGTATTCTGATGTAATGGATTGGGGGTGGGGGGTGGGGGGGGCGCTGAGCACTGGGAATTAACCTCCCACAATGAGTCTGTTGTGCAGCCAGGTATAAAACCACAGGTTTTGATCCATGATCCTCATCTTTTAGGCCTTGGGTAGGAGACTACAATGTTCCAAACTGGAACACATTTTAGGGTGAAAGGGTCACAGGTGATAGTCACACAGCTAAGCAGGTGCAAACTGGAGTTGTCTTAGGTAAATCTGAACGTGTCAAGTTGAAAGGATCCTGGTAGTGTCCAGTTCTGCCCAAGGTCACAAAGCTAATTCATAAGCATGGACTTGAAGCCCAGATCTGTACTCTTGAGTTCTCGTTTACTTCTTCATACCTCTCATTACTCAGTCTGTGAACTGGGAATAAGAATGCCTGTCTTGGGCCTCCCTGGTGGCGCAGTGGGTTAAGCAACGCGCTATGAAGCAAACAGCAGCCACTGCAGCAGGAGTTTGATCCCTGCTGCTGGCCAGGGAGGGGACCCACATGGCGTAGCAGACCTCTCCTGCTTTGCCCGCTGCTCCCCTCAGCAGCGTGTTTCGGTCAGTCTGCCTGTTCTGCACCCCAATCTGTCTCTGGTGAATCCTCTCACCTCCCTGGACTCTGGCCTGTACCCTAGCTCTTATATGCCTAAATAAATAAATCTTAAAAAAAAAAAGAATGCCTATCTTGTCAACTCTAATCTAGGGTGACCAAGAGGCCATAATCCATGTAAATGTGCTTTTAAAGGCTGAGCAGGTCTATGGAACTGGAAGGCATTTTTATTGTGAGTCTGTGGTTACCAGAGCCAGTCTGGTATCTACCCATCTCGAGTTAAAGTGACCACAGCTATTTGAATAATAAATAACAAATGAGGTTTATTAGCTAAAATAACCTTGACAAAGTGGAAAAGCGGGGAGATGGGAATCAGACAGGCATTTAATAGAATGGAGTGTCATTCCCTGGATCCGGCTGAGCAGGGACGGGCTCTTAGGGCAAGGGAAGATAAGAATCTCAGAGTGGCCCACAAGCTAAGTGGGAATCAATAATGTCTCTAAAAATAATGAAGTTAGTGTGATGCATAAATAGAAGCATGGTTTGTCTAACCATGAGATCATCCATCCAGACCTCTCAGATCAAATTGAAGAAGGTTAGAGATGGCCTGAAATTGAAAATGTCAAGGTGGTAGGTGGCTACTGGGGGGCTGCAGATGAAGTCCCTTCCAGCTTGCGCATTTTGCAGGTGCAAACATTGAGGTCCAACAGTGCTGAGTGAGTTACTTGACTACCAGTGATTAACCGATGGGCCCCACTGATGGGTTCAGGATTTTGTCTCTTATATGTTGAAGTCAAGTGAAATGTACTGAGAATTTAAACATGAATATGACCATAGTGCCATTATAGTACCCCCCCAAAACTATCAGCAATCCTGTTATCTTCTGCTCAGTCTGTGTGCCAATTTCCCCCCAATCTGTTCAGAAACATATCTTTGACTAGCTCAAAGCAAAAATAAAGCCTCTCCCCTGACCCCTACACTTCATTTGGTGCATAGCTCTCTTAAATATGTTTTTATCTTTAACAGTTTCCCTTCCTTTGTTTTATGCTATTTGTTGAAAAAAGAACACCTGGATTACCTGTTCTATAGAACATGCTACATTCCACACTTAACTGATTGATCCCTGACGGTGATGTTCAACTTGTCCCATTTCTGTTTTTCCTGTACACTTGGAGCTCGATTGAGTTGTGGGAATTCTCCTTCAAATGTGGTGCCTCTGCCTTCCATTGCATCACCCCAGAAGGCTCTGCCACATCAGGATGTATGTGTTAGAAATATACACTGTGGTATTTGAAAGGAAACAATTGCATGTCATTTTACATTTGCCCAATCCCATAGAATGCACAATAGCAAGGTGAGCCCCAATGTTAAGGATGTTGGGTGATAGTGCCATGTCAGTGTAGGTGCATTGAGTGTAACACTATACCACTCTGGGGTGCAGGGGGATGGGGAGAACATATGGGAAATCTCTGTCTTTCTCACCATTTTCAGGAAGGAACCTGAAATCATTCTAACAAAGTCTCCTCCTCGTGTCCCTTTTTAAAGTGAAACTATTGCTTAAAGATAGTCCAGAGGAGAAAAAAAAAAGTTAATGAAAAAGTTAATCTCTTCCTAGAGATGAAATAAAAATGGTCAAAAATTTGTTGAAATTAGGCAATGTGGCCCATTGTACTCATCTACTTGTTCAATTGAGAAGTTCAAAGACAAAAATTAAACCAAGCAAAATACTGCTAAGACAGGTCCCTAAGCAGAGGCAGCAGACACAGTTGCTTCCATCTAACTCAGGAGTCATCCTCTGCCACCCACTCTTTCTCTTCCCTTGGAGACTCTCAGTTCTGTTCAGGAAGCTACCTGGCCAGGAGAGGCAGGGGCCCAGCCAGTGGGGGTGGTAGTTCTTCTCTGTGGCGGCCAGCAAGAGCCGTGGCTGCATTAATGTGAACCCGTGCGAAGCACTCAGCTGGAGAAATGCTCAAAAATTGCCCTGATGTTCTCTGTGGTCTTTATTGCAACAACCAATGAGAACTTTATCACCCCCCCCCCCCTTCACAGACAAATGTGATGTCACAGATGTCCCGTCCCTGTGTCCCCCACCCCAAGGCTGGGTCTGTGCGGCATGGAGCCCCGCTCTCAAGCACGTACAGACACACTAGGCTGGTACTAATGCCTTCTCACTAAGTTTTCTCTCTAAATTGACTGAACTTCACAGAAATTGGTCATGGGGGCACAGGCCTTGGGAACAAAGAGAATATTTGGCATTAGAATCTCACTGTCCCCTGTGGAGATCTTTTCTTTGTTTCTGATTGTCAGAATCTTCCAAGTGCTTGTTAAAATGTAAGTTCTAGGGAAGGGTCTGATCATCTACATTTAAGGAATCTTACAGCTCTTGAGGAGGCTTCACGCCTCATTAATGCCTGGCCACTGAGCAGTAGGTCTTGAGACACATACAGAAATCGGGCCTGGCAGCCCTCACAGAAAGTAACCAGCTCTGAATGTGCAGTCTGTCATATGTCAATTATACTTTAATAGAGAGATTTTCAAAAGCATAATGCTCTATTGTTTAGGGATGCTGGTTTATGTGTTTTCAATAAGAATTGAGAGGAGAAGGGAGAAGGATATGTCCTGGTTAGAACATGGAGGCTTCCTGGTCAGAGAGTGGCTCAACAGGTGTTTGTTGATAATATTTTGTTAAGCTCTGTCCTTATGCTATGGTGTTTGTCTTTACAAGTGTTGTATTTCACAACTTTGAAAGGGTTGGAAAATAATAACATTGACCTGCTTCCCCTGTGGTTGAGCACGTCCTGTGTGACATGCATTAAATGCCTGTCTCAAAGTCTGTTCCAGCAACAGTCTGTTCACAGAGATCTGAGGGCCACGCTTTGAGGATTCTGGGTCATCATGTGTTAGGACAAAGAGATTTCCTAATGTGCCAAGTTGGGCAGTTTCCTGCCTCCCTCCCTGATATCTAAGTCTTCACATTTCAGTGTTTCCATTCTCCTTTCACTAGGTTTCCTCTTAAAAAGCCTTCAGGGCCTGAGTGTTCTACAAAGGAACCCTGAGTCTTCATCTCCCTTAGATCTCTCTCCCATAACTTCAGTTTTATTTTCTGCTCAATAGCACATATAAGTTTGGTTCCAAAAAAATAATGCCTATAAATGGGCATGGATGATTTGGATGACTTTATGTGTTCATCCTGCTTGAGTAGTTATTTAGGTATTTGCATTTTAACCAGGCTGTTTTCATGAAGCAGACCTCACAGAACGATGAGCATTTCAGGGTCCCTAACGGTTGTAATGAATGTGATATCAGAATGAGTGTTCTCCAGCCAATCTTCTCTGGGTCTGACCCTTCTCTCTAATCTGTCCTGTTCATCTCTGGCACCACCTTTGCTGCCTGCCCTTGTAATGGTCTGCCTCTGCTAGATTATCAGGTCCTTGAGGGCAAAAGTTTTACATTCCTCTATACCCTGTGTACAGAAATGTTTGACGAATGAATGCATGTTTGTTACTTGTGTATGACTGCAACCCACTCTTTTGGAATGTTTTAAATATTGACTATGCTTGCATGTGTACGCACGCACATGCATGTGTGTGTTCTTGGCATCTCTTTCTGATACCTTAAAATGACACTAACCTCTATGGTACTACCACTCTCACAGGCAGATGAGAAGTTGAAATTTAGCTACTCTGAATTGACATGTAAAATACTAGACAGAAAGCACTGAATTTCAGTGATATTATTTTGGATATATTATGCTAAAAACTTTAAAACTAAATTACTTAATACTTAATTATTTAAATTGTTCAAATTTATTTCCTCTTACTTTACTTGCTATTTCTTCCAGAAAATTTAAAATTGCATAAGGTGGCTGACATCATATTTCTGTCAGACAGTGTGACCTTAGAGAATTCTTGCCTTTTTCCAATCACATCTGCAGGTTTTCTTCTCTTCCCTGGGAGTAAATCGCTTGAGTCTGAAAGCAGAGACTTACTTCAAGGAGCAAAGTCACTCCTGGCGGTAGACTTTCTTCCCTTGGCCTTCAACTCCCTTGAACAGTTTCTTTCCTTCCAATTTCTCTGGTGGGAGGATGCCATCGAGTTGCAAATACCAGTGGTTCAATCCTGCTTGAGCCAAGACATCATTTCTGTCAGCGCCAGGTCTGTAGCAGAGGTTCTTTTGGTTCTGGTTGGCTGAGCAGGTCTTGTTCGTAAGCCCTAACATCCCTGTTCTGGGACGACTTCATAAGTGGGGTTGACAGGCTTGAAAAACTTAGAGGAGGAGGAGAGCAGCTTAAAACATACAGCTCTGCCCTGAGCGCGTGCCCTTGGGGGTGCGGTTCGGGGTGGCTGCCAGGAACACGAAGGGCTGCCAGGAGCTGGGAGGCACTGCTTCTCGACCTGAGTGCTGGTTATGTGGAAAGTGTCACTTTGAGATGACTCACCCGACTCTACAGTTATGATTTTCTCTCTTTTGTCTAGTTATGTTTAAGCTTCATAACTGTTTTTCATAGATTAAGACAAACAGATTTAGAGTGAGGGTCACAAAAATATACTGAGGAGAGAAGATTAAAGTCTTGTGAAAATCAATCTGTATTTTAAAAAAACTTCCATTTTAAATGTGTCAAATATAAGTGAAATAAATACAGCATTTTCTACAGAACTTCTCCAGGATCTGCTTGTGGCCATGCCCTTGTGCGAGCCCCTCCCCCTAAGTGGGTGAGCCTATGACTTGCTTCAAACCAATGGCACACAGAATGTGTGTTGGTGGTTATAGGACATAAAAGGCTGCTTCGTTCTCTATCTTCCTTGCTGACTTGGAGGAAGCAAGATCCATGTTGGGGAGCCTGCTGGGTCTGGGAACGACTCCTCTTGTGATGTCCTTCAACAAGAAAGTGAAACTTTGAGTCCTAAACCATGAAACCCTGCCATCAACCTGAAAAAAGCTGATCCCTCCCCACTGGGGACACCACTGAGACTGCAACTCAGTCTTGATTGCACCCTGGTGAGACCTTAAATAGAATAGCCAGGCCGCCCATGTTGGTAGTCCTGGTAGATGGAAACTGAGAAAAAATTAATCTGCATTGTTTTAACCTGCTAACTTTGTGTTAGTGTCGTTATAGCATAATGGGGAAAACAACTATAGCACCAAAGAAAAAACTGCAACTCAGCGCCTGACCTGCCATGGGCAGTCAGTTGAAATTCCTTGAACGAAAGCATCCTAAGACGTACGTCATAAGACGTAGGGTTTTAGTCTCCCACCCTCCTTCATATTCTCTCCCTCTCAGTCTCTCTCTTTCTCTCTCTGCTCTCTGTCTCACGCACACACAAATGGGCCTCTGGTAGCTCTCTCTTTTTTTTTTTTTACACTAAGCTTTTATTTATTTATTTTTAAAGATTTATTTATTTATGCATACAAGAGCTGGGGTACAGGCCGGAGTCGCAGGAGGTGATAGGCTTCACCAGAGACAGAGTGGGGAGCAGAACAGGCAGACTGACTGAAACACACTGCTGAGGGGAGCAGCAGGCAAGGCAGGAGGGGTCTGCCGTGCCACGTGGGTTCCCTCCCTGGCTGGGGATCCCCGACCCAGATCGAACTCGCACTGCTGTGCCACAGATGCTTCACAGTGCAGCGCTCAACCCACTGTGCCACCAGGAAGGCCCTGCCTCTGGTATCTCTTATGGAAGATTTAGTGTGTAAGGAGAAAAATGTTTTGAATATAAATTTTTAAAAATGAAATTAATATACATTCATTATAGGAATTTTAGAGAGTACAGATTAGCAAAGAGAATATAAAGCCACTGATTTCTTCACTGAGCATGTATTCATTTTGTAATACCCACAAGTAACCATGATTGACATTCATAAAAAAGGCATTGATTTTGTGTTTTTATAAAAGTAATACTTGCTCACCGTACAAAGTTTAGAAGAGAGAAAAATAAAGTGAACTTTAAAGTCAATCGCAGACCCACTCACATAGAGTCTCCATTAAGATTGTGATGTGTCATCTGTGTTACCTGTACATTAGCTTGGGCTGCATACCAAAACATCTTAGTCTGGGTGGCTCAAAAATAAATTTATTTGTTCACAGTTCTGGTGCCTGGAAGTTCAAGATCAGGGTGACAGCATGGTTGGGTTCTGATGGGCTCTCTCCTGGCTTATAATGACCACCTTCTTGCTGTGTCTTCACATGGTAGAGAGAGAACGAGTGTGCGCTCTCTTCTGATAAGGAACTAGTCTGTCCTTCCGGGGCCCCACTCTTATTGCTTCACATAAACTTAACTTCCTCCCCTCTCCAAATACACTTATTACACTTATGTTAAGGGTTCAAGCATCAACATATGAAGTCTGGGGAAACACAATTCACTCCATGGCAGGATTCATACAAGTTCAAAAAAATTTTAGGTAGGACTTAAAGTAAGCTCTGTTTTTAAAGTAATACTTAAGTAGCTCTGTTTTCGCTAATAGACCTATTTTCTCACATCATTCTGTATTCTTCTACATAGGTTTTATTGGTTGCATAATATTCCTGAACAATAGCCTCATAATGGTTGTATGAATGTACCATCAGTTGTTTATCTTGTATGGTCTTTTGCATGGCTCTCAACTCTTTACCATTACACGTTTTGTAGGAGTAAATATGCTCGTAGTTTTAAAAACTTTGTGTGTATGCATGATTAATTTTTCAGTATAGATAGATGGCATTACCTTGAAGAATTTGTCAAAAGAAGCCCCTACAGATTTGCCTTTGTTTTAAGCTCTTCTAGAGTCAAGAGCAGAAAGGCAGATGTGATTTGGAATTTGGATACTCCTGTAGCTTTAGACACCACATGACTGAAGGAAGTAGTGTTATCAGGGAGCCAAGTTGATAACCAGGAGACTCCCCCATAAGGAGATACTTCCAGAAGCTTTAACATGCATGTGTTTTGTGCCGTGAGGCTATGTGTGTCTGGCAAACTCTATAAACCCTTTGAAGAGATGCCATAGTGTCATCTTATGAATCAGAGAAGGAACTGGCAAGGGTATCTTAGGCCCTTACACTGGGTATATTATGCTCTGTATTATAGGAAGAAGTAAGGACAGAAGACAATCACATAGCCAGGTAAATAGCAACTGTCAATATTGTGTTGAGAGAGTTTTTGGTCAAGACATCAGTCTACCCAAATCTTGCTTTGGTCTACTTTGGGCCACTCTTTCCTGTGAAAGATGGAAAGAATGAAAGTAAGGGAAAGTAGTAGGCATTTGTTGGTTTTGCCTGCCCAGCATTCATTCTCCATTCTTTTGATAATAGGTCTCTGGCTGTCCTTTGAGGACCAGCCCCCCCCGCCATCACCCTCCATTCACTGTGATCAAATATGACCAGTGGGGGCCAACCAGACTCCTCCATAATCTAGAAGGTCATGAAGAGCCCCAATTCTTTCTGCTGATAGGATGTGAGCTGGAGTTGCTAATAGTGATGTCCACCACTCATGAGTGAAGGGAAGAAGTAAGAAATGTAGAAACAAGTCTTAATAACATAGTTGGAATACCTGGTTGCTACTGTGCTGAAGCTTTGAAGCAAATATACCTTCCTCCCCAGAAACCTCCAGCTCCCCTCCAGCCCTTTGTTTTTAAAACAAATTTGAATTGGAGTCCTATTTTACTGGCAACCAAGAAGGTCCTGAATAAGATACCTTCACATTTAACTGGGGCTTCCCCTGTATCTCAATACAGAGCTTTGGTGAGATTCTCTATAGAACATTTTAAACAGAGCTCATGTGACATGTGTCACCTAGAACCAAAGCAGCCCATATATGAATTTCCAATCTAGAACCTCCCTGGTGGTACAGTGGGTTAAGAAACACACTATGAAGCAAACCTCAGCCACTGCAGCACAAGTTCGATCCCTGATGCCGGCCAGGGAGGAGACCCACATGGCGCAGCAGACCTCTCCTGCTGTGCCCGCTGCTCCCCTCAGCAGTGTACTTCTGTTGATCTGCCTGTTCTGCTCCCCGCTCTGTCTGTGGTGAATCCTCTCACCCCCCAACACCTCTGGCCTGTACCCCAGTGCTTGTATGCATAAATAAATAAATCTTTAAAAAAATAATGAATTTCCAATCTAATCACCATAGTGAGAGGAAGGGTAGATGCACCACTTAGTGATGAGAGAGAAAAAGAACAATTGTTTAAAGGCAGGTGAGGGTGGGAGGAGAACACGTATGTGGAGAGCAGCGCTGACTGGGCTTGTCCTTGCTCTTCTCACCCAGCCATGTGGAAGGAGGAGACAAGGGCAGGCTGTGCCCCTGTATACTTTTAGAACTCAAAGAGTGTTCTAATATACCTCTGGGGACTGCACCCCTCAAGATCTGAGAATTAGACCCAAACCTTTACCCATGCCCCATCCCTGTATGTTGGAAGAGGGTCATTAACTCAGCCAGTGAGCAGATGGTCCAGGATGATCAGCAGTTCTCATGGTCTGACCATCTTGTCCTACCCTCAGAAGGGGCTGCCTCTTCTGAAGATTCTGTGACTGTTTTTTCAGCCCCTCTGACATTTTGTGTCCCATCTCTTTCCCCCACTCTGTGTATCTCTCATTAAGTAAACAGTCAGTCATTACCAGGACTGCCTCTTTGGGTCAGAGTTTTTGCCCAGCCTCCTTGTGAACTGAGTTCCCGCATGCCTACACATGGTGGTTTGGGGCTCATAGGTCCGAAGGGACTGTGGTCTGGGTGGCGATGGGAGGTTCTCATATGATGCAAATTATGGTTTAAAATGGGACTGAGCCTGAGTATTTACCTCAGTGCAGAAAATCCCAAGAAGATTCTAGAACCTTGACTTGCTTCCTCTTTCCCACCTCAGGCTGAAAAAATATTTATACCTAATTATGTCTCTGTGAGAACCTAGTTCTCTGTGCAAACATAAGATCACCTGCCATTGAACTACTCTTCTCTGACATGTTTTAGTCTCCTCTCTACCTCCCATCTCCTCCCCCAATCCGCACCTTTAAAAAGTGATCCCTAATGTGTGAGCCAGGCTACAAGTGTTTTCTCTGACTCTCATCCTCCTTCAGCCATCAAAAGTAGCCCCATCCTGAAGGTTGGCCCCTGGCCAGTGGTGTTCATCATAAGTGTCAGATGAGGCACCAGAGAAAGGCAGCCTGCACCCCAGCCCACCACCAGTCACAAGACGCAGGAGGAGTCCAAACCTGGCCATTCTTCCTCAAGTTGGAAAAAGAATTCACCTTTTTGAGCTGCCTTCCTAGTTTTGTTTGCAAAACTGTTTCTCAAATGTGATCCCCAAATCAGCATCATCAGGAAAGGTACATTCTGAGACCTCAGGGTCAGGAAGCTGGAGACCTCGTCTTCAAGGCAGAGTGCCAGCATGGCCAAGTACCTGGTTCAGCTCATTGTGATGGGGCTGCAGGTGGTGGGCAGGGCTTTTCCTGTGCCCTGCAGCAGGATTTGAGCTGGTGAGTGGCAGCTGACTCCTGGGGACACACCAGACACCTGCAGTTGCCTCGCATCTCTCTGGGCTCAGCCTCTAGGAGGCCCAAGAGATTCTCGGTGTTTCCAGGCTATGCCCCACCCAAAATCCAGAAGAACTGCAAACACCTGTTGAAGGTGAATGGTAAATCCATGGGTGGTCTTTTCAACCTGCAAGCGTGGTCCAAGTGAAGGAGAACCTGGATGAGGAATTCAGATCCCAGGCCCAGGAAGACAGAGTAAGAACCCAGAATATGACCTCTAAGTTTCTCCCAGTCTGCCCTGCTCTGCCCTACCCCCTCTTATTTATAGTGTGGTAATTACTGTCTTCTCTGCAAAGAGAAAAGAAAGAGTAGTTCACTTCCCACCCCAACCTACTAGGTCAGAAGCTCCAGCAGTGTGTGTTTTAACAAGTCCTGCAGTGGCTCCGATGCTTGGTAGAGACTGAGAGCTAGTGGCTGAAAGAACAGCATCTTGAGTAGTACTTGTGCAGTAAAAATGAGCACAGCAGCTGACCTTAACTAAGGTTGACTGTGTCGGCTCAGTGCTGGCTCCTGGTTAAGCACTTTCTGTGCCTTCCATAGGACAGAGGCTCTTACCTTCAAACAGCAGAACAATGAGGATTGTTTTTTTAAATTATTGATGCTTGGGCCCAACTCCAGAAAAACAGAATCAAGTGGCCTGGAGATCTGGTGGAGATTCTGAAAATAGGTTATTTTTAAACACTCCCCTGGTGATTCTGACTTACAAGGACAGGCGAAAAGCATACCTCCAGCCCCTCTCTGACATCTTGTAGCATGTAGCTGCCCTTCCAACCATGATTTCACATCCGGAAAATGTGGGTGATGATTCCTACCCTTTTGCCTGCCAAGACTGTTATGTGGAATAAATGAAATAAAAAATGTGAAACTGTATAACTACTCTTAACATTGTGAACAAGATGAGCTTGAATGCCCAGTTCAAGTACAAAGAGAAAACCAGCACTTTTCTCAGGTTGGGGGTGAGCAGTATTGGGGGGAATCCACTCTTCTAACCCCTGGCTCTGACTTTCTGTTTAGATTTACATCCCCATCTTTGCATACCACAGGAGACCCACCACACCCAACCATCCTCTCCCCAAACTTCTACCGACTCAAGCACAATGTTGTGTAAGCAGACCCTGCAGAAAGATCAGGACAAGTTGGAAGACTCACAGGGTGGAGCAAACACCTTAAAACTGCTGGGAAGAGTCTGTACATCCTTCCCACCTCTGGGGGCGGTGCCACCTTCTGTCCTCTTCTCCACTTGGCCTCCAGGCACCCACTGTCTAGCTACCTTTGTCTGTCCTCCCTAGCTTCTACTCCCTGGCTTGCCAGTTCATGACACTCCACCCTGCACTGGCATTTTGCTGTCTCTTGGTCTCCTTTCTATCCCATCCTGGCCTTGTCCAGAGGATAGCTTTTCAGAGACCTAAAGCTCTTATCAAGAGGTTTGCTAAACAAACAAAAAACTCAGTAAGACCAAAAAGTCAAAGATAAACCAAAGGGACCATGGGTGGGGGTGAGGGGGGAGTGGGAAGAGGGGAGGGTAAAGACGGGGATGAAGGCAGAAAGAGCACAAGGGACTGAGGTGATGGTGCATGAGTGGAATGGTGGTGGGAACTCCCTGGGGACTACAAATGATGTCAAATATAATTAAAATTTTAATAATAATAATAATAATAAAGAGGTTTGCTAAACAAAGATAATTGTCTCCCAGAAAAGGAAGCTTGCCCCATGTGAACATGCTATAAAAAGTTCTGGGAACATGACCCCTCCCTGCTCTAGCAGACAAGAGAGTAAAAGCCCTTGCATAGATCTGAAGTGTGAAGCAGCTATGCAAAATCAGATGCCTGCGAGAAAATCAGGCTTTTCACCCTACTAACCACACCAGCTTTTACATCTCCACAGAACATTCTTTATGAAGGAAGAGATTAAATCCCTTCCTTGACTTCCTCTGCCCATAAGTATCATCAGCATATCTTTAGGTTGAAACAACTTAGAACCAGAAGCCCTTCCGCAATATTAATTACATTTTTATTGTCAATAACTCACTGTTCCTACCTGTATCAACTAAATTCAAACTTGTGGTTGTTGAAATCAGAGTGCTTCCTGGGTTTGAATCCTTGCTTTGATTATTAAACTCTTTAGCTATCATTGAGATTTTATTTCCAGTTGCTACCCAGTTTTTTCCTTTTTTATTTTTTTTCTCTCCACCACTTAAAGAGAACTACTAATAGCACTGAATTTGGAAGGAGGTGATCAGGGTTCAATCTTAGATTCCCCCTTACAGGTAGCTGAACTTATGGGTTATCTCACTCTTTGCTACTCTGTGGTCCCCAACCAGCTGCAGCAGCAGCAGCAATTGGGAGCTTAACACAAGATGCAGAAGCACAAGCTAAACCCAAACCTGTTGAATAAGGATCTGATGTTAACAAGACCACCGTGAGAATCATGTGCTCATTAAAGTCTTAGAAGCCAGTTATAATCTCTCTGAGCCTCAGTTTCCTCATTTGTGAACTGGAGATCTCTCACTGGGTAGGGCGCCTATGAAAATGATAGGAAATAATGTATGCAAAATATACGCATGGTGAATTGGAGAGCCTTCAATAAATGATAGCTAATATTGTATTAGTTTTTAACTGTAATAATTCTATGCCTACTATGGATTGGTGTTCTAGCCAAAAATAGAAACTTTCAGGAAACTAAGACCTTCAGAGTATAGCGATTGCTCTGTGCTGGGCTAGAGGTAGAGGTTTGGGGAAAGCAGGCTCTGGGGTTTCAGAATTTCAGAGATCCGAAGAGGGAGAGGAGGATCAACCAGGTCTACAAAGCCGAAGACTGAGGTTTGCTATTTAGGTTCTGGGTGGCTGGGAGGAGGGAGGGGGAGCGAGGGGAGGAGCAAATAGCCACTGGATCAGTGTACTGCATTCTCTTGGCGTGACATGTTTAGTCATGGCAAGAAATTGAAAACATTATTTGCATGTTAAAAATGGATATAGAAAGAGTACATACAGTATAGTTCCATTTATAGTGAGTTCTAGAACAGACAAAACCAAACTAAGAGCATAGAAATCAGAATATCAGTTGCTCTTGGGAGAGCAGGGGGAATTGACTAGAAGGGGGCTCAAGGGAAATTTCCAGGAGAATAGAAATGCTCTGTATCTTGCTTATGATGGTTGTGTTGTTAATCAAAATACATCCAAGTAGACACTGCATGTATTTCAGTCGATCTGCCTGTTCTGCTCCCTACTCTGTCTCTGGTGAATGCTCTCACCCCTCCCCCCACCCCCATATCTCTGGCCTACACTCCAGTTCTTCTATACCCCAGAAAAAAAAAAAGATTCACTGCAATAATTAGCTAAATTTAATTCATGTGAAACAAAAGTTTGGAATGAAGGGAGACCCTCTCTGCCCTCCATTTTCTCAGTCTGGGAATAAACCAGATTCCCAACAGTGAAGGGCCTCTCATACAAGACAGGAATCTAAAACTGATACCAGGCAAAACTGGGGACCTCAAACCGTTAAGGGGAAAAACTCATGCTGCCCCCACTAAATGCCTATCCATGCACAGAGGAGCAAAGTAATCAAACTCTGTAGGTGCAAAGATTTTTAATCAGTGAAAGTTTCAAAGGGGGTAGAGGGAGGGAGAACCGGAGTGGGGTGAGAAATACAGATCCCCAATCAAACTCTAAAATTAACAATTCCCTCATGGGCAAATGTTCAGCCAAACAGGCAGAGTCCCAATGGAGCAACAAGGCCCAAGAGCAGAGCCACTAGAACGAATCTAAGGTAACTCCTGGTAGGAAGCATAAGAAAGAGGTTAAGTAGGGCCCAAAGGGCAGAAAAGGGGAGAACTAAACTTCAAACTGTACCACCCAGCCTGAATCTACCACAAGGTCAAGATGGCGACTGCCATAGTCTCTCAAGAGAGCAGGGTCATGCTACATGCCAAAGAACTAAAGTCGAAAAAAGAAGAGCAGGGCCTCCCTGGTGGCACAGTGGGTTGAGCACCACACTGTGAAGCATTAGCGGAACAACAGCGCAAGTTCGATCCCCAGTCAGGGATCCCCGGCCAGGAAGGGGACCCACACAGCTGCAGTGCCTCAGACCCCTCCTGCCTCACCCGCTGCTCCCCTCAGCAGTGTATTTCAGTCCATCTGCCTGTTCTGCTCCCCACTGTCTCTGGTGAATCCTATCACCTCCCCGTGACTCTGGCCTGTACCCCAGCTCTTGTATGAATAAATACATCTTTAAAAAGGGAAAAAGAAAAGCAAGGGTACCTACATGTTTGGTATTTTAAGCCTAATGTGGCCACTCAGCTCCACTCCTAGATCCCAGAAGTCCCTTCTCCCTCCCTCTGCAGAGGTGGGGAATAAGGGAGATAGCATTTGTTCCCATGACCTCTGTGACTGTGCCTCCTCACACAGCCTCTCCTTATACCTTTACCCTAAGCCCAACCTCAGCCATTCACCTACCATCCGGGGTTGTTGTAGACAAAGCCAAAAATCAGTGCAGACCACAGTGGGGGTGAAATCCTCTGTTAGACACCCCTGGAGATCTGGGGGCCAAATAGCAGTACTACACCCTGGCTCCTGCATCTCAGCGAGAAGGGGTCTTAGAGTCATCGACTCAAATGGTTTCCACTTATGGGTACTCATGTCCCAGGTCACACAGCCTGTGGTCTCTTTTTGCTACCAGATATTATGCCACAGGTCACACTGGGCTTATGGTGGGAAACTCACATTCCTCAGCATCCCTGTGGATGGGAATATCTCTCAGAGAATGTTTCACACAACCTTGGGTGCATGGCTTTTTCTGAGCTAGAGCTTTGCCCCCATAAACTTGGACTTTGGCAATTGCCAGCAGCCTTGGCCTATCTTCAGTGTCTGCACCTTGGCCTGAAAAGGAGCTCTGAATCCCTGCCCTCTCTTAGCCTGTGTCCTGGACATCTCCCCTGCCTTCCCTTACCCCGTATCCTGGACCATCCCCCAACCCCTGAATACACTGGAGGCTATACTTTATTAACACAAACCATTATCCACATGTCTCCATCCTGAAACCACTCACTCAGCCTGTTTTCAACATGAATCTTGACCCAAAAAAGAGAAAGTTTTCTCCTTTTTAAATCTTTATTTCCTATCTCAGGATGAATATCAGAGATTCAGCAGTGGATGGCTATTCTTTCAGGGGAAACCCTACTTCTACCTTCAGTGGGAAAAACCCCAGAGGATGGGTGGATTATTCAGGCTACACACGCACGCGCACACACACACACTCACTCCAGCCTACAAAGAGAAATGTGGTCTTCAGTGGTTAATGATAGAGCTGAGCCAACACCAGAACATAGATCTCCTGCCTTCCAGGCCAACTCTAGCTTCTTTGATCGGGGCTGAAATACTCTGCTTGGATTCCACTGCACACTCTGGCAAGCCACTTAATGTCTCTGCAGCTTAGCTTCTTGACAGTAATTGGGGACGATAATAGTTACCTACTTCATAGGGATATTCAGTGGCTCAATTAGTAAAAGCTTCTACAGTGCTCGAGTCCCATTAGTAGTTGTAATAGAGGATGTCTGTCGGTATTGGCCGAGCTGTTGGCTGGGTGGAAAATGTTTTTTCCAAGGAGGAACCATAAAACCCAAACTCTAGGGACTCGGGAAAAGAGAAACAGACCTCGAAAAGCCTTGGAGTTTCCAAGCACTCCTTATCATTAGACTATTAAGGCAAGGTTTTGGTGTAAAGTACTCAAGTGAGAAATTTCTGCCTTGCAAGGCGATTCTGGGTTTTTAGCCATGGACAGACAAAAGTACTTGCATTGCATGGATTCACAGACATCAAATTAGGACAAAAAAGATATGCAGGGGTGGGGAGAGGCATTCTCTCTCAAGTGCTTAGAAATAAATTTGCTGAGAGTTGTCCGGATAAAATTCATACCTAGTGTTCGGAAGTAGCGCTGTCTTAGTTAATGTACAGGGTGAACTGCAGAGTGGAGATGCCCCAAGCCTAGGAGTATTCAAGACACAGGTGGTTTCTCTCACATGCCACACAGTCCAGAGGTGGTAACTCAGGGCTAGTCACATCACTGCTTTGAGATTTCTCATCCTCTCCCACTGGTAGAAAAAGGAAAGGAACTGTTGACAGACAAATTGAGAGGCATCCCAGGACCCCCAGACCTGCATGCTCTAAATGGGTTCTACCACCTGCTGCATAAAGACAAAAGCATACTCTTAGTATGTGAGTCTCAATAGAAAGGAACTTTAATAAAATTAGTGTGCATAGCATAGAGAGAGAAGAAAGGATAATAGTTTCCCACACCAATGTTACCCATGACTTCGTGCGTAAATGTCCAGCCAATCAGGGTTGGTCTAAAGTGGGGCCGCTGAGGCCTGAAAACTTGCCATACGTCTAAGGCACTTTCTGGCAGGGAACCACAGGGAAGGGACAGAAGGAGCCAGGCAAGTTTGGAAGGAAAGAAGCAAAATCAAAGTACATGTCAAGAATAAGGTGCCATTGTTTTGTTCCCCCTTGGGTCTCCTTCCATGTCCCCAAAGTCCCTGGTGTAAGTCCAAGGCCAAGATGCAGCTGCTACTTCATGTCTCCCTGCTCCATGTGCCTCCTTAAGTCTTCTCTCCCAGGTCTCACTCCCAAGTGCATTCAGCTTCTCCTGGCTGCTCAGCTCCATCTTTCATTAGGCGGGGCAGAAAACATGGAACCTCCCCTTACTAGATTACACTGGTACCGAACTATAATAGAAGCACACGTCCATTTTTTTCCCCCTAGACACAAGGCCTACAATTGCTGCCCATGTAAGTTTTTCTTGCCCACTGGCTAAAACTTAGTCTGGTGGCCATACCAAAGTGTAAGGGGAACTGTGTAAATGGAGTCTTTGCCTGGGAGGTCCTTACAGCAAAAGGAAGAGCAGCCACAGGGGGGAAGGTCAGCCTATCGTCACCACCCTTTGCAGAGACCCTGAGACACACAGGTGAAACTGAAAATTGCCCAAACATTCAAAACTCCAAGTGACTCATCAGGAAAAAAGGCATAGGAATGGATCTGGAATGTGATTTATGGAATAGAAATCAAAAGAGGTGATCTGGCTTCCTGAGAGACAACGTGAAGCTAGAAACTGACCCAGCGTGGCTGAGACCCTTTAAGCTCTTTGAAAGACCCGTTCTTAGGAAACCATCCAATTGGAGGCCTGAGCTTCTAACTCTAGATCCTGACTAATAGTCAGAGGCCAAAACCGGAGGCCAGGAAGGAACTCTCCCAGAACAACATCAGGTACCTGAAGGAGTTTTTCTATATTTTGTTAAAGAAGGGAGAGGACAGAGGAAGAGGAGGAAGGAGGAGTCACTTCCACCTCCACTTCAAAACCCTCTAGGCTGACCTGTGAATTTCTGGAATGATGTAATTTGCATGTTTCTTGAATGAAAATCTGGTTGGTGGAATTAGAATTCCCTAAAAGGGAGGAAACCCCAACAGATAGTAAGGCTTTGTAACCAGGTTGCCAGCTGGGGGAAACATACTGCTAAGATTTCTCATCGAACAGTCCTCAGATAATTCCAAAGTCTGGTTTTCTCTCACAATATTCATGCCTGACCCCTTCCACTTGTCAGGAAAGATGCCAAGACCTGGAGAATTTATTGTAAAAGATCATAGGTTTGAACTAGAGAAAATAGACTGACTCAGAGAGATGAACACATCTACAATAAACCCAACTACAGCAAGAAAAGATGGTGGCCCATCTTATCAACCTCCTGTCCATCAACTTTCTGCCTTCCCCTGGATTACTTTGAATAAATCCCAGCATTAAATCACTTTGTCTAACATATCATTTCAGTATGATGTATCTCTGAAAGAGAGTAACTATGTTATAAAAGACATAACCATAAAACATAGTCACACTGTAAAAAATCAACAATTCCTTAGCATAACTAAACATGTCATCTGTGTCTAAATTTCTCTATCTGTCCACAGACCTTTCCCTCTGACACCAGAATCCTGTTCTCTATCAGAATCCACATCAGAATCCAAATAACGTCTGCCTGTCCTATTGGGTTGCTATGTCAGTTGTCTGTTAAGCTTCTTTTAATTCCAGACTCCCACTTCATCTGTTTTCTCCCCTTTACCCTACACAGTTCTTCAAGGTCTGGACTTACGGGCTCCATCGCCTGGTGTCATCCATCCCCTGTCCTTCTTGATGATTGGTTGCTAGATCCTGACTTGGTTTCATCCAGGTAAGATTTAGTTTCATGTATATAATTCTTCCAACAGGACACCCATCACCTGATGGCCCTGTCTGTGACGTTAGCAGTTGCTGGTAATCATTTGCTCCGTATGCGCTATCAAGAGGGGATTGCAAAATGTGATGTTCTAATCCTTTCATTCTATCTTTAATTACTGGCTGGAATGCGTCTATGGACAGAAGCGTCCCCTCCTAAGTCCCTTATGGTTGCTCTGAGGACCATTGCACATAGGAAGGTCAGCTCTCCTTACTTACCAGTTTTCAGTATAATGGATTGTGTCTTTATCATCTCCCAAAAGGATGGAGAGCTGTTTTTGTTGCTTATGAACTTGTGAATTTTTACGTGTGTAACTCATTCAATCTTTTGTGGTTATTTGTTCTGATGCTCAAATCACCCCTGTGGTCAGTGGCAGCCTGTCATTGTTGAGTCCTGAGGACTCAGGACTCTCGACAGTCCTCTATTACTCCTGGGTAGCTTCTGTGCCTTGTAAGATCACTCATATGTACAGGCTTATCTTGTATGCCCGAGACCTGGAATCAGTCATTCCCCTAAAAAGACTAGTTTCTCTTAATGCTAAATGTTATTTTAGAGGCCACAATCTGGGCCGTTCAAACCATTTTTAAGAAGGCATTTCTTTTTAATTTGAAAAGAAAGTATAAGCTTTGGAAAGGTCATTTTAATTCAAGGATTAAATGACAGAATTAAAAAACAGAGGCTGTTCTAGACCAGCGCTGTGCAGCAGAACTTTCTGCAAAGACAAGCTTGTTCCTTCTTCCGAGCAGTCCTCTTCAGTACTGCCAGCTACATGCGCCATAGAGAGGCTGGAACGTGGACGGTGCAACCGAGGAACTGATTTTTTTCAATTTAATTTTAAATTCAGTTAATTTAAAATTGAAATAGTCACACAAGGCTAGTTACATGCCTTATAGAATAGTACAGGAAATCTAGACTCTAATGATGAAATCCCACAGTTGCATAGTTCCCCTTTTGGGGCAGGGTTGGCAGAAAATGTTCAGAGATGTCAGATACTCTCACCATGGGATGGCTGGAAAGGCCACACCCCTCCCAGGAGTTTGCTTTCTAAGGCTGATCTGTAGTGAGAAGTCTTACCTACTCCTTACCTGTCATTTATGATTTAGTCATGAACTTATTCAATTATCTCAATAACTCTCCAAAGCTAAATGTATGCCCGCATTTTACCAGTAGAGAAACGGAGGCTCTCAAAGTCCTGCAACTTGCTATGCAGCACACACTTGGCAGTGACCTCAAAGCTGTGCCCTTCCTCTGCCTTGCGTCCCATGTGTCCAGGCAGTTGTGCAGAAGACTCAGAGGGAAGACGGCCAGGAGCAGACACGCGGCCCTTCTCCTTGGCGACTCGTGTTCTCACCATCACCACGGGGATGTGTATCCAAGATGTTGCTGGCAAATAACTTAGAGGATTTGGCCAGCCTGAAACAACAGTCTATTTAGAGGTTTCAAGACCAGGCAGTAGTGGCTGAACAAGATAAAGCTGCTTGACAAGAGTGGAGGTCCAGGGAAAAGAATAGAATATTAAAAAACTCATGGTTTATGTCATGCTTTTCTTTACCCACGGGTCTTTTAAAAGTGTGTTACAAGTAGAAATGATTGCTGTCCTCAGTATATAGAAATAATGACACTAGGTCAGCCCCCATATATACTAAATATAAAAATAAAGTATATACTATATACTCATAATTTATGATATACAACTACACTACTTTGGAAGAAATAGGTTTATTATACATAATTTTGGGGGAAAAATAGAGTTCTTCACCAAAACTTCATGTCCAGGTTGTAGACATAGGGATTTAGGGATTTCTTATATGGAATGTTAAATTTTTGTTAATAATGGTAGTCATCCCTTACATAGCACTTATTATGTGCCAGGCACAAGGCTAGAACCTTCCCATACATTTTTTTAAAGATTTATTTTATTTATTTATGCATACAAGAACTGGGGTGTAGGACAAAGGTGTGGGGGTGAGAGGAGTCACTAGAGACAAAGTAGGGAGCAGAACAGGTGGAACTTCTGAAACACGCTGCTACGGGGAGCAGTGGGCAAGACAGGAGAGGTCTGTTGCACCAATTGGGTTTATCTCCTGGCCAGGGATCGAACTCATGCTGCAGTGACTGGTGATAGCTTGATAGCACTGAGGCTTTAACCTCTGCACCACCAGGGAGGCCCCCTTCCCATACATTTTTACCATTAAAACATTACAACTCTATTTCTGATTTTCCGTTTAATTGATGAAGCAGAAGTTCAGAGAGATTAAGCAACTTGTCAAAGGTCACACACCTTATACACAATAGAGCCAGCATTTGACTACCACTATAAACTGTAAAGTCCCTGGGAGCAGGGAAAGTTGTGCTGGCTTGTGTGTTACCTGGTGTCCAGAATGGACCAAATCCTTCTAAGAGCTCAATAAGTACTGCAATTAAAAAAATGAATGAATGAATGAATGAGTGCATAACGCTGACTCCTATATTCTCAAGAACCTTGTTTAATGTCTTCCTCATTTTTGCTGCCTTCTGCCAGTATTGTACTCTTTGCTATATGAACTATGGAATGCATTAGAATTGAGCACTCTGCAGCTACAGCAGAATAAATCAGATCTAGATGTGTTCTCACTTTCTGTTATTGAATTTTGGTGGGAAGAGGAGTGCCATGCAGGAATGGTGGTGTGTGCCTATCACACCATGTGTGCATCAAGGGGTGGGGTGGAGCGTGGCTCAGCAGGGTAGTTCCACCCTGGGTGAGCCAGCCAGCAAGTTCTCAGACACCCTGCCGCCCTGCTTGAGGGAACCTAGCACTGAAACTGCAATGTCCCCTAACTCTCCAGAGAGGAAAAGAAAGGAAAGCAGAAGTCATTAAGAAACAGAAGTTCCCGGAATACTGTGTGTTAGTTTCTCAAGCCTAAACCGAAAGCCAGTGGTATCAAAAATTTCAGGGCACTGGAAATCAGAACACCGGCTAATCCTTGCTTTACCACTGACCTGGAGTTTTTCTTCTTCGGGCTTCAGTTTCCTTATCTCTAAAATAAACAACTTAGGCTAAACCCCTGCTTTCAGGCATTTAGAACTACATGTGTCAGGAGCAGTAGTTTTCAAGGCCATGTGATTGATGAGTATATGTAGGTGTGTGAGGCAGAGTGGGAATGCTACGTGCATTCAATGCTTAGGACCACGCAATGAGAAACTGTTGCTTTTAGAATCTGGGAAGATAATTAGGAAGCTCTTCATTGCTAAAATACCACTGTGATCTATTCTTGCCACGCTGACTTGAATCATCCAAGTCAGGTGACGAAGTCAGACTGTTGAAAATAAGTAAAAAGCAATGGATACGTTTTTAAATGCTTCTCCATGTACCTGACTTTTGCTGGTGTCTGTAGGTTCCTTTTACTATAGTTCCTCTCCCACGATGGTCCTGGGAGGACGCAGGGGCAGCTGGCCTCACGGAGGCAACGTCACAGACTCCCGCTGCCAGACGGGAGAAGGGAGCAAGTCCTTACCAACCTGACTGGGACACAGCCCCTGCCCTAGCAGCGTCCAATTAGTGGGCGCCAGTCTGTGCAATAGATAGGGTGAGAAAGAACTGCAGAATGCTGGACTGAGATCAGGGCACTTTTCTTAGAGTCCCTGACCTGGAGGGTGTAGCAGCAGGATGGAGGTGACACAGGAGGCAGGGTTCGGGATGGTTCTGGGCAGACGGGTCAAGGAAGGAGAGTCTTGGCGCCCTCGGTGGCTTTTATGCTTTATTTAGTAGAGGTGGCCAGGTACATGGCAGGCAGGGGGGCCGGGGGGCTGGGAGGGCTGGCAGCGCATCTCACCCTCTTGGCTGCTTCTCTCTCTCTCTGCTGCTGCTGCTGCCACTGCTAGTCAGTACTGTCGGTCGGTCGGTTGGTCGGTTCTGTTGGTCGGTCCGGTCCTCGCAGTTCTGGCGTCCTCATGACACCGTCCATTTATGCCCATGTCCCAACTCAGGTGCGCCCACTTGCGCATGCCCATCCTGGAATGCTCGCAGCACCACAGGTGTCCATCATCAGTAGTGGGAGGGTGGAAAGACCTGATCAACCTTTACCCTACAGAGGGGTAAGGGGCTGAAGGGCTCAGTGAGCCAGACATCTGGGGTGGGGACGAAGAGCTGGAGATGTTACAGGACTCCTGGACCTATACCTTGCTTACATAAACTTTCTGTTCTCGAGCTCCCAGGCTCACAGGCCCTGGTCAGGTAATCATAATGAGAAACACTCCCCCTTACAGAGGCATCCTGCTTCCAGGCAATGATTCCAGAACCAGCTGAAACCTGATGGCCCAGCAAATGCAGATGGCAAGACTGATTTGGAAGTCATGGGGTTCTCATTAGCATGCTAAACATACACAAATGGGTGGAGCCTTAAGATGCAAATGGACATGTGATTTATCAAGAAGTATAAAGCCCTTCTGGGCATGCCCCCTGCCCTGGTAATGAACTCCAGAAAACCAGGACCCCCACCATTCTCAGGTTGAGTGTGGCTCAGGGTAACTGCTGCCCCTCTCCTATTGTGTGATCTACAACAAATGTTTCTCACTTGAAACCAGTTACTGACTTTTCAAAGTTAGTGTAGGATTAATCGGGGAGAGCCAGAGCAGTAGTTCTCCTAAAAGACCAGGTAGAACCAAAAGCTTCTCAACTGACAACGTGTGGAATGTACACTTACCAGACAGGAAAGATCACTTTCCTGCATCCCAAGAGGCTAGAAAATTCCCACAGATGTGTGGTTCCTTCCCCACCTTCTGATGCTAGTTAAGCTTTTCTCTAAAACCAGACATCAACATTGTTATCTTTTTTAAAAAAAGAATTATTTATGCATATAAGAACTAGGGTACAGGCCAGAGATGTATGTCAGGGGTGTTTGTGTGTGAGATGATTCACCAGAGACAGAACTGGGAACAGAATGGGCAGATTGACTGAAATTCACTCCTGAGGGGAGCAGTGAGTGAGGCAAGAGAGGTCTGCTGTGCCATGTGGGTCAGCTCCCTTGCTGGGGATTGAATTCTTGCTATAGTGGCTATAGATGCCTCCTAGTGAGGAGTGCTTAACCCCTTGCACCACTAGGAAGGCCCTATCATTGTCTTTTTTGAGATATAACATATACACAGAGAAGCAAAGCCTAAGTATCCAGCCCCTACGCACCCATCAGCCAAACTGGACATAATCACGTCAGCATTCTCTCTTCTGTTCCCTCCTGGTCCATGCTCCTTGCCAAAAACAACCACTTTTTAATTTTTTTTTAAATCACGTAGTCGCTTTAGAACTTCATGTAAGTGAAAACATACTTCGTGCAGTTTCAGTCATCTGGCTTGCTTCTTCCACACACACCTGAATTTCATCTAGGCTGTTGTATGTGGCAGTTCTATTGCCCTTCCCCGTCTCCATGCTGGGTAGTCTCATGTCTGACTCTGCCACAATTTATTTTTCCACTTTTGATGGACATTTGGGTCATCCACAGAAACCATCTTAGAAAAGAGTAAAAACATGATGAGAGAAACCTCTTAAGAAGAAAAGAATAGTCCTCTCAGGGAATTTCAGCCTAAAGACTCCATTTTAAACCACCAAAAGGAGAATGGCCCCCCATTGTCAAGCTTACATTTTCTCCACCACCTGCAGAAACAGGAACCCCAGAGTTAAGTGAGGTCAGTGACTGGGAGACTTTTTTTAAGTCATAGATTTTCTTTGCACATCTGAGTTGAGGAGTGTACAGTTTGGGTCCCGCTAGTGTGACTTTCTATTAAGTAAAGTGGTACCCAGGATTAACTTTAGGCTTTTCAGGCAATAAATCAGTTGCTATCTTACTATTAAAACACTAAAAACTTGGAAGAAATGCATTTGTGAGGTGGTACATCAAATACAGGATGAGTTCTAGGGGAAAATATACAGAAGCTGTGGAAAATCTGAGTGAACACCTTTCAGGGGGAAGCGGTGCTGGGCACAGAGAGAGCTCGGAGAGAATTTGAGTACAGTGCGACAGTTGTCAAAGAAAACACCACCTCATTCAGAAAGGCACACAATTAGTCACCCTGCCATGGTCAAGTCTGTTCTAACTGTTCTGACTAATTTCAACTTGTTTATCTGAAAGAGAAATGGGCAACACCTGGAGAATTCACGAATAAAATCTCAATAATTTAAGAGATGAAAAGTGAGTCCAGGGTGAAAAGTTAATAATTAGAGTTGTGTTAGCTTTGAGGAAAAAATTCTACTAGTCTTAAAATGGGTGTTTTGGTCCAGGAAAATAAGGTGCTGGTATACTTTGCAGTAACACTCGCCACAGTTGTCCCTGAACACCCCTTGGGACATGCTTGGAGTGGTAAGAAGAGGACATAGTAGGGGCTGTTGTAGGGGAGCAAAAACCTGCCATCCCAAAATATGTCTTTTTTGGGGCAAAAACTTGATTTCAGGACAGCTTCTGAAGGTGACTTGGAGGTTGCTTGGGATGTTTATATCTCAACTCTCTGTGAGGGACTATTCCAGGAATAGACAAAATCCCCTTACCTCTTTCACTGGAAAAGGCAGAAGGAACTTTGTTTTGCCCCAGTAAACACTCTCCCTGAATTCCCCCTCTTTCCTCCTGCTCCCCAACCTCCCTTGTTCTAATTAAGCTATTTGAGATGGCATCTAAAGCCTCATGGACAGGATGAGTTCCTTTACACCCTAACACTATCTATTGTCACCTCTGTGATTCCCACGAGAGTGACCACAAACACTTGAGCTCACTTTCCTCTGAGCACATCAGGTAGACCTTGGTGAAGGGGAGAGACATTACAAGTCCCAGTGTGCTGTGAGCTGGGCTTCGGGAGCACAGGAGCTGCTGGGCACTAGGGGCGGAACTGAGTAGCCAGGTGGGCCTATGTAACTGGGAAGGCGAGTGGGTACTCTCTCTTGCTTTTTTGGCTCTGACGAGAGACCTGGTACTGCTTAAGTGAGACTTGGGAGGAGACACATGGAGGAGAGACATGTAGAGACACCTGGAAGAGATTCCTGAAGGAGACGCATGGGTGAGAGAAGCTACTCCTGGTCCTTGGCAGAGACAATGGCAGCCAGTATTTTGATCTCATTGTGGATTATGTAGGATATTTTGAATCTTGACTCTTCTGTCCCAGCTCTCTGGGACCTGCCTCACCTCACCCTTCTCTTGTGTTGACTTGCCTGCAGTTACCTTAGGCGTGTGGTAAACTTCTCGGCCCCAGCAGCCCCACTTCATGCTGACCCTGTTTAGGTGGGCTTTTTCCCACAAGGGGGTGGGTAATTTTGGGAGCTTTAAAATCTTTCACAATTAAGAGTCTGTTTCCTTTGCCTTTGTGCACGCAGATGGCAAAAATCCCTGTTAGAGCTTGCACCCTTTCACAGTTTGGTGTCCCCGGGTGCCCCTCAGTTGCATGCTAATAGGCACACAACAGGATTGTACTTTCCTGCCTCTTGAAAGCAGGAGGCATGTGACTTGCTTGGTCAATGACATGAAGGCACAAGTGATATGTTTAGAGAAGGGTCTTTAAGAGCCAGTGTGATAGCTCTTGTCCCCTTTTCCTCGCCACCGCCCCCCTCCTGCCCCTACTGCCATGGTTCCAGGTGGTGGCTTCAGCAGCCTGGGTTCTAAAGGGAGAAAGCCAATGCTTGACAGACATGTCTGTGGTCAAGAGGTAAATGGCTTTTACCTAAAGTCACTGAGACTTTGGTATTGTTCACTTGCTCAGCATAGCCTGACCTAGCCTGACAGACAGTTGTTCACCAAGATCTCTGAAATGGACACTTGATTTGCTCTTTGACCTTCTGCATCCTTACCCAGAACTCTAAGCCAAGGGTGGATAAAAAATCAGTCCATTAGGGCCTCCCTGGTGGCGCAATGGATTAAACAACACACTATGAAGCAAAACAGCCACTGCAGCACGAGTTCGATCCCTGCTGCCAGCCAGGGAGGGGACCCACATGGTGCAGCAGACCGCTCCTGCTTCGCCCGCTGCTCCCCACAGCAGTGCACTTTGGTCAATTTGCCTGTTCTGCTCCCTACTCTGTCTCTGGTGGATCCTTTCACTACCCCCACCCCGCACCTCTGGCCTGTACCCCAATTCTTGTATGCATAAATAAATAAAATATTTTTTAAAAATCAGCCCATCAATTCTTTCTTGAGAATTTCAACCCTGAGATACAAAGACAATTGGCACTTCACGAATGGAAGTGAAAGTGAAGAGGGCAAAGGGATAGTTGAGCCTGTGGACCATGTTAGACCAGAGACAAGGAAAATGCTGACACAAGGGAGTAGCAAATGAGGGCACTGAGGAAAGGGAGACTAGGCAGGGGGCCCAGCCTCCATCTAGTCCCATATAAGACTAGTTTTGCTTTTGCTTGTTTCTTGTCTGTAGCATCTGAGATCCCAGTAGACTAACACTAACTCCCAAGTACACAAACTGTTCTCCATGAGAACAAAATAGAAACAGGAGCAGGAAATCAATAGTAATAACTATCACTAGTTAACACTATTCTAAGCTCTTTCAGCATATTAACTCATCTAATTCTCATAGCACATTATACGGTGCATGCTTTTAACATTCTCATTTTTACAGATAAGGAAACTGAGGCACAAAGAGGATGAGTGCCTTTCCCCAAACCACATCACTATGAAGTAGTGTCTGGCTTTATCGTCTATATTTTAAACCATTCTATGCTAGAATGAACTTTCTAATGTTAACTGTGATGTTTTGTTACTTAAGAATTTCAGAAATTCTGCTTTAGCATGCTTAAGATTATTTATTTTACATGTGTGTAGGATAAATGAAGATTGGCCAGGCATTTACACTGCTGGCCTTTGTGAGCATCACCTGTGGCCTTGAATGCAGGTGGTGCTTGGGAGCATGGAGTTGGGGTATGCATGCCTGATTGTGGACACCTGGAGTATGGTGTGGGCGTATGTAAGTGCACATCTGAGCTTGGAGGCTGAGGCTATAAGGTGGCATCACACAGAGAATGGGATGATGGTTGTGGCAGGACAGCTACGAGAGGACAAGAGACTAAAGAGTGACAGGACCATGAGACGATGCCAGAGAGAGCCCAAAGAGAGAGTTAAGGTTTTCCAGGGGGCCATGGCCTCTTGGCCCCCCCACTCTCTCTGTTCCTGGTTGCTGACACCACAGTGTGCTAGTGACGTTTCAAAATGAAGTATTGTCCTTCAGAAATGCATGCAAAAATATTTATGGATCATTTTTTGTCATAGAAAATCTCAGACTTATACCAAAGCAGAGAAGATAATATAATATCACCCAGTTTCAACAATGATCGACTCATACCTAGTCATGCATTATCTATCAATATATTGCCACTTCCTGCTCCTCTCATTACTTGAAGCAAATCCCAGATTTGTTTAAATATTTTTACACGCCCTTGATTCTCCTTCTCTACTCCCTTTTAAACTCACAAGCTTCACTTAGTTTATTAGTGTCCACTAGTTTTTATGAGTATTTACTTTGCCCAGTCACCCCATGCAAATGGCCAATATTTGTCTTTGTCATTCTGATTTGCTCTGCTACATATAACTTCTTCCATTTTTCCTGTAAACGGAAACATGCCATCTTTCCTTATGGTTCAATAATAATCTGTGTATGGATAACTTTTTAAAATCTTATCTATGCTATTTTAATTTTAGAGCGGGGGTTGGCAGGCTATGACCACTGGTCCAAATGTTTTTGTATACCTTGTAAGCTATAAATGGGTTTTACTAATGACTGACAGAGTGCACACTGCATGAGATTCAAATTTTAGCATCGATAAATAAAGTTTTATTGGAAAACAGTCACACTCATTTGATTCTTGCCTCTGGTGGCTTTCATGCTACAAAGGCAGTTGAATGGTTGTAACAGAGATTGTGTGTGTATATGTGTGTGTATATATACATACATACATACATACATACACATATATATATATATATATATGGGCCATTGACAAGAAATAGGACACATCTGGAGTCATTTGAGTCTGTGTTAACTAGAACAGAGCCAGAAGACTGTTGAGAGTTGGGTCCCAGGCATGCCCAGGCATGTTTAGAAGCATTCACCTTGGGGAAAGAGTCCTAAAACCAGCTCAACCAGGACTGAATCTCAACCAATCACCAACATAACTGTGGTGACTAAAAATCTGATTTGGACCAAGTAGACCTAAGTGTGAACTAGCCCACCTTTTGTGTAAGTGCTCCCAACTCCAGACAACCTGGGCACATACTCCCGTGTTTCTTGGGCCTGCATTTCTCTGGGTGCAGTCCTAATAAAATTCCCAAATAATCCCTTGCATTTTCCTTCCATTAGTTCTCGCTCATTTTGGGATGACACCACAAAACCTAAAATATTTACTGTCTGACCCTTTATAGAAAAAGCTGCTGGCCGTTCTTTTAGAAGAAGATTTATTCGTGTATTACTTTGTTTTTAAAAAACTGATAAAAAGGAAAACAATATATATTGTTTTGTTTTAGGGAAGCAATATTTTTGACAATGTGAAATATACCAAAGAGTATAAAAAAGAATACACGTAGCACCACAGAGGTACCCATTTCTAATCTCTTCCTTCATGTCTTATCTACCAGCAGTTGACAAAATGAAACCAGCTGCAGTTTCAGGTAAAACCATGGATGGTTTATCTGGTGCCCAATTAGAAGAAAACTACAAGCAAACACTGACTGTCAGGGAGACAGTGTGAAGGGGTTTCAACAAGGCCACCTAGGGTCTTAATGGATTTAAATTTTATGATAAGCTTCATATTACATCTCCAAAGTCATTAGAGTAGAGGACATTGTAGTAGCAACCATTTACCTGATAGATGGTTATAGATATAGATATACAGAACTGATATTCAAAGTATGAATCCTGGCAAGTTCCAGAGGGAAAGAAATAACAACCTTAAAAAAAATGCGCCTAAAGCAGCATTATTCACAATAGTCAAAAGGTAGAAGTAGCCTAAATGTTTTTGCAGAAGATAAACAAAATGTATAAACGTACAATGGAATATTATCCAGTCTTCAAAAGGAAGGAAATTCTGATGTGACACTGATGAAACTTGACGATGTTATACTTAGTCAAATAAGTCAGCCACAAAGGGGCACATGCCATGTGATTCCACATATATGAGATAACTAGAGTAGTTAAATTCATAGAAGCAGAAAATAGAATGGCCACTGGTGGGGATGGAGGGAGGAGGAAGTGAGTTAGTGTTTACAGATATAGAGTTTCAGTTTGAGAAGATAAAAAAATTCTGGAGGATGGTGGCAATTTTTGTACAACAATGAAAATAGACTTAATGCCATGAACTGTATATTTAAAAATAATTTAAACAGTCAATTTTACACTCATGTATACTTTACAACAATTTTAAAAAACACACTTGAATTTCAAGTAGATGAAATTTGGTAATAATAAGGGTATTTCATAAGCAAAGAAGCTGAAAGAAAGATGTTAGCAGTAAAGGACTCAGTGAACTGAAAGAAGTTTTAAGGCTGTGTGATTAATATTGCTTCTAGGTAGTTTCTGATGAAGGGATCATGTGGAGTTCCTTGGCTAGCAAGAGAGTTTACTTTCTATGTTGGATGGTTTGGGAATAGGTCTCCCTGGGAAATCAGAGACTTGCTTCTTCGAGTGCACTGATTTTATTATAATGCCAAGAAAAAGGTCTGAAGAAAAAGTCAGCACTGACATTACTGGTATTACCAGTACTCTGACTTTTCATTGCTTGTATGCTGTTTTTACAACCCTGATTTCAGTAGAATCCACTTGTTTCCAACAGCCTCCCTGGCATGTGACCACGTGACTCAAGCTGCATAGTGGCCCAAGCTGTTGGAAGGTTTTCAGCGTCCTACACTCCCAATCATTCACAAGTGGCAGTATAGTCAGATTAGCCAAGCAGGTGAGTTGTAAGGCCAAGTGTGGTTTGCTGTGGGAAGTGGAGGGGACAGGCTGGGCTGCTGTATCCACAGCATCACAAAAGTCAAGTTATACCTCCATCAGGAATGGGGGTGCACAGGTCTCAGATGGTGAGGCAGAATACCCCTGGAGCACTGCCAACGTGAAGCTACAATATGTGACCAACCACTGCTGGCTGGTTTGCCAAAAGTGACTGCTGGCACGACTAACCTTCAGCTAGTACATCCTGTGCTAGGGGGGACCTGTTATCTAAGGCCAGCATCATTCTACTTGATCCAGTTGACTCTTCTGATCCACTAGTGCCCAACTGGGTCATTCATTAAATATTTCTAAAATCACCCTGCCAGTGAGTCCCCTCAATTCGTTGTCCCCCAAGTGCCTCCAGAATCAGAGTAACACTATACTAGTTTTAGATGTTCTAATTTTGCTTAAAAAAAAAAAAGGGTGCCACCTAAACAATCCCAATTCCTTCTTACTTCGGAACTTTGCAAGGTATTGACATTGGATTCTGTTTAAAATATCAAAAAGCTAATATGGCTAAGAAATAGACGAGAGCCACAAAAGTAGTAAAAGTGACTACTGAATCTACTATTTATTGGCCACTTTAAGTGTACAATTTCTGGTCACCATATGAAGCTTTAAGTCTGTTTCTTATTTTACTCATGAGGGAAGCTAAGGTTTCAAGAAGCAAAGTAATGTGCCAAAGGTCATTCAACTATTAAGTGGCAAGCCTGATATTCAAACACTAGAATGCTTCATTACCCATTTGGGAAATCGACATCTCCATTTAGCTTGGTGTGTTAGATCCCTGTGGATTTTGGCCCCCAACACATCCATTCCAGATACCTTTCTTGTGCAAAGTCTGCCCTGATCGTCTCCAGGGGTAGTCTTCGCCCAGCTCTCAGCCCAGGTGTGTAGGAAGGGCCCCACGACTTGAGCCTACTGATCAGTTCATGGTATTTCCCTGCGATAGTGACTCACTCATCCAACAAATACATATTGTGAAGAGCTGGCATGTACAGCAGGAATCAAGACAGAGGGGGAGGCTGCACTGGTGGCGTTTATTTTCCAGTGGGGCCACACCAACAATAAGTAACGAATACTCAGCATAATCTCAGTTTGCAATACAGAAACTAAAACAGGGTAATGGGATAGAAGAGTAACAAGAGGCAAGGAGTGGGCTTTTCTAGAAAGGGTGGCCAGAGGGATGAGGGGCAGAGGGACTGGTGCTGGGTCCCTTCACATTTCCACCTGACTTGAACTTAAAAGGGCACGGGCCCCAACTGCTCAGTCATCTTGCCTATCTCTGAAGTTTGAGAATAAGGCCAACATGGGGGAAGGAGGGAGGAGGGGACAAGAGAGAAAAGTGAAGTCCCGATGACATTTTTGAGGCCCTGAATCATGCTGCACTTGAAACTGGGTATGTTCCGCAAACTCTTTTCTTTTGTCTGAGATGGTTTGGTGTTACTTGCACCATAAAGAATCCTCTTGTATCCAACTGCATGTTCAGGCTAATCACTGCCCAACACCTGCACCTCCTTCGCTGCTGGCAGGTGTGAGTAAATTTTATGGACAGTCAGATGACTGAATAGCTAGATGATAGCTAGATAGCTCCCTAGGCAAGTGACATAAAACACATGCAAGTTTGCATTAGTCCATACGTGGAGAAAAGGTTCAGAAAGATACACCCAACTAAGCACGACTAACACTCTGGGATGAGAGGAAGAGGATTTCACTTTTTAACTGTCAGCTTCTGTAATATTTACATTTAAAAACAAGCAAGAATGATCTTTGAATATTTTTTAAAAACCTACAGGTTTGGATTTTGAGAACAAAGAGGGCTATGGCGAGGGAGTGGGCTGGGTTTGCCCCCGCCTACAGAGGAAGGCCTGGGAGGGCCACTCCTCAAAGAGCCTGCCAAGAGAAGGAGCAGTCCCTGCTCTCTTCCCTGTAGAACTCCCCCATTTTGGTCATTAAGGAAGATTCTAAGGTCTGTGTGGCTCACTGTGAGGCAAGAAACAAGGCCAGATTAAGCCAGATTGTTTTCCCCCGAGGCACTCCGTCCACCACCCACTCTGTTCAGTTATCCCAATAGCTGAGGGCGCAGGGTTTGTACATGCAACTCACTCATTGAGCAGTGGCGAGCCAGGTTTCTAGCACAGAGGCTCTTTCTATCGAGAATGCATGCGTCTAAGGAACTTCTTCCTGTTCAGGGAATTATATCTATCTTGAACTTCAGAGACTTGACAAACATTATTACAGGTTTTCATTCTTATTTAAAAATATTCATGGGGCTCATAATTATACGCCTATTGTGTCTGAATTTTGCTTGTTCTCCATTTAGTAGATTTCGTTTTAGAGAAAATTTTAGTAATAATTTTGGGATCTCCTTTCTCTTGGATGCTTCTACTAGATCATGAATTGTTCCTACATCATAATCCTAGGTGAATACTGCTTTTTTTCAGAAGAGTTCAAAGAGTTCAGAAGAGTTCAAAGATTCCAGCTTTGCTGCTGTTTAAAGCAAGGAAAAAATTTGATGGTAATCTTGTCAGAAAAGTCAGGAAGAATCTATGATAGAATCAGTCTTCATCACTGCTCCTTTCAACGTAGGAAAAAACAAATTATATCTACGTAGCTGATTGCATTTGGGTCCAAATAATGGCTAAATCTTTCTAAATCTATAGCAATGGAAACATCCCTCTTGCACTTTGGCTTTTTAAATTTAATCATCCTCTCCAGAGAAAATGAAAAGGCAAGCTCCAACTTAGGGAAGGTTGAATAATCACAAATTCTAACTCTAAGGACTCTGAATTAATGGGATTTTGTGGGATTTTTCCAGAAAAGAACGAACTCCCACTCTCTCCTCCCATGGACTGTGATGCTTATAACTTTACTTACAGGCATACAATAGAATTCCCTAGAGAAAGAATTATGGTCAGACTTTAATTCGAATCAACAGATAAAATTAGAAAATCTCTTGAGAGCAATGTCATTCATTATTTACAAATGTACATAATTAAGGGAAGTAAGTATATAGAGAAGAAGGATCTGTGTCTGGAGAGCTAAGGCTTAAATGTAAGTAGAATTCCTTGGGATCTCACCAGGTACTTGCCCCAAAAACATATTTAGTCTACTACTTGGGGAAAAACAGTTTGAGGAGATAACATCTGTGCTTATCTCTGTGTATCGGGGAAAGAGGTGGTTATTGAGGGATAAAGAGAAGGCTGCTTACTGTGGCTATTTAAATAAGTAGAGTGGATATTGGCTAGACTTTTTGACTGCCCAGCATCTATAATAGCTAGCCTATATTTGTAGACTTTCTCATTTCATGGGTCATAAGCCGCAGATTTGTACATTTTTATCAAAAAAAAAGAAATAAGTTGCATGTGTGTATGTGTGTGAAAAGAGAGCGAGATCAAGATGTAGATCTACTATGTCCCCAGATGGACTCATGAACATCTTTCAGTCCTCAGAGCAGTAACTTCCAGGATTCTGAGATTTTGCTAAACACCTAGAAATCCTCAACCAAATCTTAAATTGAAATTGTTTTTTCTTTGCAAGGCTGGGAGCTGTTGCCCACCAAGCTGTACTATGTCAAACAAGGCCTGAGGCTCCCCTCCACCATCAAGGTGGCAGACCTGGGCCACACTGGGCTCTTGTGCATGTTCTGGGGCACTGTATTTCAGAATCAACAATGATCAGCTCTCCTGAGTTTTTGTTAAAACTTACTACTTTAGAATTATATATTACTTAAAACATATTCAAAATGTTATTCAAAATGTTTTTAGATTTAATAGCAAAAACAACTATATCCAAGATAGCACAAAATTCCTTTTCTGATCTCCAACTTCCTTCTTCCTATTTCCTGAGAGCACCTCCAAAAGAGACTTCCAGCACCCAAGTCATTTTCTCAGGCTCTGTTTTGGGGAAACCCAAATTAAGACAGAATTAAATCTGACACTCCCTGTGGACTATCTGGCTATGATAAGTGCTTAATAATTAATAATTAATTTATCAAAAAAAATCAAATCTGACCCATCCTCTGTCTCTGCCATGCTACCCCATGAACACATTCATGCATATGCACACACACATGCTTAATCCAACAACTCTGAGTTAGAGCACATAGGGTTACTTGAGGTTG
Organism: Galemys pyrenaicus; assembly: GCA_019455555.1. Lineage (NCBI taxonomy): Eukaryota > Metazoa > Chordata > Mammalia > Eulipotyphla > Talpidae > Galemys > Galemys pyrenaicus. The sequence goes on along the minus strand of JAGFMF010011868.1, from coordinate 3,577,404 downwards.
TGTTCCCCCACTTCTGGTGAAAGGCACATCTACTCTGAGCTGCAGGAGTCATCTGGTTATTAAAGACCTTCAAATTCCCTTTTCAACAAAATTTGAACAAGCTGAAGGACCAATTGAGCTAAAACTATGGCTATTCTGTCTCTGCTTCCAGAACAGTGATCAGTCCTCTTCAACTGGCACTCTCCTTTTTTTGGCCACTTGCCACTCGTCACCAAAAAGGACCAATTCTGATGCTGCTTTGTTGACAAAGACATAAGGTCCTGACTGGGCTGGGGACATGTAACATAAGAAGAGACAGGAGAATGGGTGGGCTGTTTAGTAATAATGGGGGTCATTTGGGAGCTTGCACAGTGAGCAGCTGTTTCAAGGAACAGGCAGGATGTACCCTCTGCTTCAAACATCTATGATGGGAATAAGTTCTGTATCTTCAGCACAGCTAGTAGAAATTTCCTCCTCGTTACACTCAAGTGCTCCCTTACCCCATTAATCATCTATAGGTTTGGGGAGCATCATCATTACAACACTCCATCATACCCACTCCTCCACTTCTGGGACAATGGGACATTTTATGGGACCCTAAAACCATCATGGCTTGGTTAGTGAGCCCCTTCCCCCCATGTTCTTCCAATGTCCCGCTCTGTCTCTCCTCAATGACTGGGTATGAGTTCTCAACCACATGCTGAAATAACTCAAAACAAGACCCAAGGGCAGGCACATTTAGAAAGGTTAATAGGAGGATTATTTACAAGGGAAATGAAAAAAAAGGGGGCAGAGAGAAAGAGAGTGAGCAAGATTAATAGATCAATACATCCTAGCAGTAGTGTTGTCTGAGCTAGATCCCGGGTGCATGTTAAAGACATGCAAAACCAAGCCTCTTACAGGCCCAGTTTTATGTCAAGCATGGCTGCTTAACTCTACTCTTAGTTCCCAGAAACCTCCCCCACTTTAAAAAGTCAAGTGTCATGGCAGAGTCATGGCATGATGGTAGTTGTAGTCCTGGATACCTGGGATCGCTGGCATGGAGGCGGGGGTGGAGTACATAAAACATCAGTGGGTGAAGTTCATTCAGGACATACTGTTCTACCAACAAAAGCATTGAAGTAATGCCGGTGGCAATACCTGCTCAGTGACAGCCCCGCCCTGCCTCTATGTCCACATCTTCCTCCCCTCTGCACACCTGGTTGAGAATGTTACTGGTTAATTAGAAGAGTTTTCCAGTAATAGAAAGTGACCTACAAATGAATAAAAGTTACCTCCTGATCTAGTTCAGAAGATAATGATGATGGAGAATTGTCACTTAAAGTAAAATAAAGAAAATGGTGTTATGATTACAAGGAGAACAGAATCTCAGGAGAAGGAGCCTGGACCTCAAAGGTAGAAAGAACTGAGACCACATCGGACTGACAGTTACTTGCTGTGTGTCTGTGTAAATGGTCTAACATCTCTGGGTCTTGATTTATTATTATAAATGAGGCAAATTGTACTATGCAGAGTGTTTTGTTTTGTTTTTGTTTTTTGTTTTGGTCTGCCCAGAAAAATTCAGTCTTCTGGTATTAACACTTCCTATTTCATATGGTTCAGGTATCAGCTGTAGCAATGTTCATTAGCTGCCATCCTCCCTGTCCTCAACAGACCAAGAAGGGCAATAAAGCCTGGACATGTGAAACAGGCAGGGTGCTTTCTGAAGATTGTTATGTAAATGCTGGCAGAGACCCTTTCTCTTTCCTTTGCTGAGTTATAAAGATTCAGATTGGTAACGCTATGTAACATCCTCTGTCTTCCTCCCTTCCAGCCCCCTCCTTTCTCTTGATGTGGGGTGAAGATAAAGCCACAAAGAAAGGCCAGTCTGTAAGGAGAGGGGGAGGGAGTCCCAGGAGCATTGTTTAAGTTTCTTTTGAATTCTCTTTTGTAACTATTATTGCATTTTGATTTTGTTATTTTTGAACAAGAAGGGAACTTCTAAGGTCATTGAGTCAACTTCTGTTGTTTACTAGATAAAACGAAATGGGTCAAAAGAAGCAGCTCTTCCCCCAAGCCATCCGGTTTCTATGTTAAAACTGGGTACTCCAGCTTCATACTCCATGTCTGCAGTGGCTCCAGCTGGTGCGTAACTCCCAAGTCTTTATGTGCATAATTCCCAAGTCTTGGGATGGTGTCTCCTCAACTTCACTGCCCCAAATTCTTCTCACCATCCTCCCATCCCTCATCAAAGCAGCAGTGGCTGAAGTCTGAAGTGCTACCACTGTAGGGGTTCCTTTGCATTATCATCTCCTCCTGTTGTTAGGAAAATATATGCAGACACCTAATTTAAACTATAGAGCAATTGCTTTTAAGATTCTCTTTCCACACCTAGAAAAAGACTTGAGGTATCTCAGGACAATGGATTAGAGAAGGAGATGAGCTGGGGTAATGGTCCCAAAGGAGGGACAATGTGTAGAAAGGAGAGTTCAGAGTTCCTGAAGATGGACTGTTCCAGTTTTAGAGTCTCCTTCCTCTCTGTCACTGTATTTCCCGTCTAAGTGCTACTATAGAAGTAAGGCTGCTGACCCTGCAACCATTCCCTCCCTTTTCTCCCTGGCAGCAGACTCCACCTCCCACTTTAGAAACTGAAAATGCACCTCACGATCTCAGCTTGCCCTGCAGTTAGAGTATGTGACCTATTCCAGGCCAATTAGACCTGAGGGATGTCTGGTGAAGTTGCTTCCCGGAAAGATTTTTCTCTTTGATAAAGGAGATGCACAGGGGAAAGCCTACTGTATTTATGCCTTTGAAGGTGGTTGTATAAGGATATGATGGCTAGATCTGCTGCAGCCATCTTGCAATCGTCAGGGGCCAACTCTAAGGTAAACACCAACAAGAACCAACCAAAACCACAACCGATAGGATTGCTGCGTGGAGGCTTGCAAAGAGGCGGGGTACTCCATGATCGCATTTCACCATAGAAATAACCCCGGAACAGTCAACCACTGGATTGCTTGCTGTGTAGAATAGTACATAGCCTATCATTTCAGTGACATTTATTTGGGTATTTTCTTTATTGCAGTCAAAAATCTTCCCATGTCTATGTCTTACACTTGTTTCCGAGAAGTTTCCTTAATGAAATATAATTTTGTATCTAGAGTAAAGATTTTTCCTTGAAGTTCTTTTTTTTTTTTTTTTAAAGATTTATTTATTTATGCATACAAGCACTGGGGTATAGGCCAGAGGTGTGGGGGAGTGAGAGGATTCACCACAGAGAGCAGGGAGCAGAACAGGCAGATGAATGGAAGTACACTGCTGAGGGGAGCAGTGGGTGAGGCAGGAGAGGTCTGCCACACCATGTGGGTTCCCCACCCCCGGCCGGCAGCAGGGATCGAACTCGTGCTGCAGTGGCTGCGATTTGCTTCGTAGTGCGTTGCTTAACCCACTGCGCCACCAGGGGAGGCCCTGAAGTTCTTTTTTTAAGGACATTCGATTTGATTCTTTTACAAAACAATGAGGTGACATGCTAGTCCCCTGTCCTATCTAAATATCCTTGTGTAGGGTAAATTAATTAATCAGGCTTTTGACGCCACTAGCCTCTGTGGCTATTGCCTGTGGCCTCAGCCTAGAGGCTGGTCTAAAAGCGGCAGCAGCGGAGGACAGATGAGTAGTGTGACCACAGAAGAGGCGAGATTGCAAGAGGATGCATGAGAGAGAGCCCAAAGAAAGAGAGTAAAGATTGGAGGGCTGGGGGTGGGGCTGGGGGCTCGGCTGCCTCCCCAGCCCTCTAGCCTCCCTGCCTTGCTTGCCTGCCTTACCAGCCTGCAGTCTTCCATTACGCCTTGACTTGCCTTTCCTTTCTGTAAACATATTCAAGTTAGTTTATAATATGAACCTGATCATTCCAATATTTAATGTCTTAGCAGAACTATTTCTGCTGGCTGTTTCAAACTTGTTCTTATTTGGTAGTTTATTTCTTTATCCATGGTTATCTTTGATTATACGTCGCCCATTGTATCTGACAAGTAACTTGTAGGAATGACTTGAGCAAAGATACCTCCCTCCACAGAGGATTTGTATTTATACCTTCACCGAGGGCCTGGGGACCACTTAAGCCAAGTTCAAGTTTGGAGGTCATCTGGACATCTGGAAACCAAACACTGATTCCTGCCTGCAGACGCAACGCACAAACTTAGTTACCTCTAAGTAGGAAAAAAGGTTCACCTTTTTCTTGAGGGCGTAGGATTTTGGGGGCGCCTGTTATTATGGAGAGGGTCTCCAATTAGACTGTCCTTTTGATTTCTGCCTTCCTTATCCCACAAGGCCATCGAAACAAAACTTCAAATTGCTGGAATCAGCTAGTACCCTTGGGTCAAATGTGACTTCCATGCTCTGCTTATCTCCTCGGGTTCCTATCTTCCCTTCAATTCTGGCCTATTAATGTCTTACTATATAATTAACTCTTAAGTGCTTTTAAGATGCTCAATTTACACAGCAAGTTTAGTTGTGTGCCAAAAGAGGGTTGGGCCCAATAACCTAACCCACCATTAGTGGAAACGGAAGTTTTCCTTTACTCTGTCACTAAGTTCTCATCCTGTCCCTCAACTACGTCTCCAAGGCCCTGCCACTTGTTTTTCCCCATCCCTAGGTCTATAGATCACCTTGTCCTATTCTTGATTTAGTTGCCCTCCAGATTTCTTTTTTTTTAATATAAAGATTTCTTTATTTATGCACACAAGAGCTGGGGTACAGGTCAGAGTCCCGGGAGGTGAGAGGAGTCACCAGAGACAGAGTGGGGAGCAGAACAGAAGATGGACTGAAATACACTGCTGAGGGGAGCAGCGGGTGAGGCAGGTGAAGTCTGCTGTGCCATCTGGGTCCCCTCCATGGCTGGGGATAGAACTCATGCTGCTGTCCCGCAGATGCTTCACAGTGCAGCGCTCAACCTGCTGCACCACCAGGGAGGCCCCCCTCCTGATTTCTAGTTATCAGCTTGATTTCTGCTAGCTCAAACCCTGGCACATTTTCATCCTCTGGGCTGCCTGTGCAGGCTGAGTTGAGTACAGTAGGGTTCTAGAAATTCACCCAGATCTTGGCCTTCCAGCTGAATCTTCATCCAGGACTTTATGGTATTTGCCAACATTATCCCCTCCTGTGCCTCACCTCTCTTTCACCCTCCTGCCTATCCATCTGACCTGGACTTTTCTGATTAATTCTCTTTCCCCATCCAGAGCCAGTTACCACATTGACATCACATATTCCATTCATAGCACCATCTTGAGCCCATGTTGACTGTTTTAAGTCAATGTATTTGAGGCTGAGTCTATTTAACTATATTTTTAGAATGTAGGAGCCTACTGTGGGGGACCTCTTGAGTGTTTTTTAAATGATTAGTAACTGTTAAATTTTAATCACAGTTGAAACTAAAAGTTTATGATAAAAAATTTTTAAAAATCAGACTTTTCTTGAAGGATTTGTTTGGAATTTGAGAATCTATTCAGTTACCTATGAGAAAGAGGCAGTTTAGTATAATGATAGAGGACATGTCTTATGAATCCAGTGGACTGAAGGTTAATCCTATTTCTGTCTCTTATTAGCTATGTGAATTTGGACAATTCACCTACTCCTTCTTAACCTCTGTTTCTTCATCTATGAAAACATTATCTTCTTCATAAGGTTGCTATGGGGAAAAAGATAAAAGGCATGTTTAGCGCATTACCTACCAACCATAAGCACTCAATTAAGGGATTATCATTTATCATTATTATTATTATTAGCAGTAGCATTAAAGTTGTCCAAAAAGTTTACTAACTGGGTTGTCATGCAACTGCTCATCCTCAATCTCATCCTGAAATCTCCACCATCTGAAGCTTGACTTCATTAAGCAACAGTGTGGGGTAATTATTCCCAAATGGCCCTGGTTAAAATACACGTGTTCCTCTGGATTCTTACATGGTCAGGGTTTGTTTAATGAGGTGACTAGTTAAATCCAGCTCTGTCTGATGAGGCTAGGGGTTGTAATATGAGACAAGATAGAGTCACAGTTCAAAAACATCTTTATTCCTTCTGTACATGAGTCATTTTTCAGAAGATAGGAGGCCTAGCAGAAGGCAGAGATAATTAGGCTCCTGCAAGGGTACCACTGTACTTGAGTAATTTTGGTGTAAACACTTGTGGAATTTTAAGGCTAAATAGGTCAAACCCAGCCCCCTCATTTGGAAGAGGAGAAAACCAGTCATTAGAAGTATAGGATGACCTTCCCAATACTACATAATCCATTGGTGGCAGAGCTAACAAGACACCAGGCACTGGTTTTCCTGTTAACAACCCAAGTGATATGCTACATTGGTGGTTTAAAGTATATCTGCAAATATGCTCCAAATTCTTTGGTGGTCCCCCCTTCAAAAGGCAGAAAAGACTCCTTCTCCAGTATGGGGTACATTCGGGACTATGCTAATGACATGAATGTGAGAAGTGGCACTGTGACTTCTAGGTTGGGTCATAAATAAGACAACTTTTTCTGGTTGTCTTTCTCTCTCTGAACCAGCTGCCATGTTTTGAGAACACTCAAGAGAACTTTGGGGTAAGTCTACGGGCAGAAGCTGAACCACTCACGAACTAAGACCTCTGTCAACCAGCACCAACTAGCCATCACACCACTGAGTCACTTTGGGAACCAATTTTCCAGTCTCTCTTCCTATGGCTGCAGTTCCAACTTACATCTTGACTGCAACCTCATGACAGAAGCTGAGCCACAGTGGCGCAGGCAAATTCCTCTTGATTTCCCCACTAGCAGAAACTGGGAGATAAAATATATTTATTCCTGTCTTAGGTTATTAGGTTTTGAGATAATTGTTAAGCAGTGATAGTTCAATAAGATAACTAACACCAATGTTTGATTTCATGCTAATAGGAAAGACTTAAGTTGGAAATGATAAAAATCCTGTTCTACTCATGAAAAAAAAAAAAAAGTATTGCTCCTAAGCTTGGGAAGACCAGAGACAGAACTAGCTTCAGGGATGCCAAGCATTCAAATCATGCCATCAGGATTCTTTCTCCTGTTATCTCTCCTTCTACAGAGATACTACAGATTGACCTGACTACAGGCAACTGGGATTCTTTACCCCCACTCCTCCAATGTCCATGTATACGCCCAATGAAGACTTTAATTGGCCTAGTCCCCATGGCTGTGTGTGACGGTCATGGCGCCAGTGGAAAATTGACTACCTGCACCTTGGTTGTGACTGTTTTTTCCAAGTGTAGTCCATAGACAAGTAGAAAAGCATCACTCTGGGCCTTATTTGAAATGCCAAATCATGATTCCTCTGCACTCTCTGAGTCAGAATCTACAGTTTGAAAAGGTCTCCAGATCAGTTGTATGCACATTAATATTTGACAGCAGTGTTCTATAATTTATTTACCAGCAAAAAGTAATCTCTCCTCGTCTCCTATTCACTCCCCACCATTGTTTAGCAGAATACTTTTGTCTTTTAACCCTCTGTATTTTTTTTTATGTGTATCTTATCTCTCCCACCACACTTGGGTCCTTAAAGACAGAATTCAAGGTGTAATGTTCAGGGTCCCATTCAGAGAAGTGGGTGCAGTGCTGTTTGCTTCTAGAGATCTCATGAGCATTAGATGCGCTAAGACACATGGACACGTGGACGCTAATGCAATGCCTGCGATGTGTAGGTGCACAAAGATGAGGACTGGTCCTCTTCCCCTAAACTGTTTGGTATATACTGAGTGCTTATCCAGCAGGCCATTCATTATGTTTTTGTCATCTAACCCTCACAATTAAGCTCACAACTGTGTAGGGGAACCAATGTGGTAACAACACAATTATTTAGACAATTTCTAAATTTCCTCATTTAGAAACTAGGAAACAGGTCAGGGTCATGCATCTAGTAAATGATAGGGGCTAAATTTGATGTAAAAAATATTGACTCCATATCCTAGTTCTTAATAGCTCTGCTAAACTCTGTTCCATAATGAAGTTCTTCAACCAGTATTTGTTAAAGAATAAAAGCCCCAGGCTCCCTAAAGCGAGGATTATAAGATCCAAGCCAGTTCAGGCCAGGCAGATGATACAACTGAGGGCCAGAGGTCAAGCCAAGGAAACAGTCTTTCCCTCTGTACCATAAGTGGCTCAAACAAGTGTGATGATAAATGGCAGGTGACCTTCAACTCTGCAAGGAGACAAAAGGACAGATGGAGACCCAGGGAGCTGGAAAGCACATGGCCCATCTGAAGAGGCAGTCTCCCCACGCCTGCCAGTATATGTGGGTGCAGCACCCCGGCTGGCATCTGTCTGAGTGAGCCAAACCCTGTGTTCAGCTTTGAACTGACCTCTGAGAAGGTGGACTCAGTATTGTCAGATGTGAACTTTTAAATCAAGCCAGTAATCTGAATTTTCAGGTGAAATACTTTTAAATATTAGTGAATTTTTTTTTTAAGTGTGTGGGTCAGACATGGGAGGGTGGGGACAGTACTAATCCTAAACTGTAGAGGGAAATCTGTAGTTTTTGTTCTTTGTCTGCTAAGGGGAGATACAAGTAAACAGGAAGAACAAAGGAGAAGAGCAAGAAAGAGAGAGAAAGAAAAAAAGATAGAAAAAATGGGAGGGAAGGAAGGAATGAGGGAGCAGGGAAAGAAGGATGAGAAAACTGACAGGACACTTTTTTGGTCAAAAGGCTGAGAAGTGATGAAAACTAGCTACGTGACCACTGATTCTTAAGTAATAGCTAAGGCAGAAGACAGCTTTTGACAGGGAAGGGGAGGGGAGGGCAAGGAAAGGAGGGGCTCCGTGTGGCTAATTGTCCCAAGGACCAGCGTCTCCACTGGGGAGTCCCTTCTACCTCCTAGCACTGCCAAGGGCCAATCCAGCTAATCAACTTTTTATTTTTTTTTTTTTATCACCTTGGAGGCCCTCTTGGTCTTTGTTCAGCTGTAATCTTTCTTAATTAGATAATTGAAATAATCATCCAATTAAGTTGGTTTGCATGGCCCCCTCACTTGTGGACTTGCTAAATCCAGCTGGCTTCTCATTTCCGTTGACTGTTCCTTGCCTCATGCAGGGCCTGAAACAGGTTTCAAGCTGTTTTCTTTCCTCTTTTTCAGTTTGCCGTTTCAGTTCGTAGGAGCTGCAGCTAGATTTCAGTTCTAGCTAACGTCAAAATAGACTCCATAGACAGCTAAAGGCCAAAAGTTAGGACTGGCACCAACACAGCAGTGGCTAAGTGTCTCAGACTCATGGGGATTTGAATACCTCTCTGTTCTGCCACTGAACAGCTGGGTGGCTTTTGACGTGCACGTTAACCTTTTAGAGATTCAGTTTCCCTATCTTCAAAGTGAGGGTGGAGGAGGCCCTACATCACAGGTAGGGTCACGGCGTGATGTCACAGAGATAACATCAAGAAGGCTTCAGTCTTGTGCTTGACGATCATTCACAGTACACGTGGGGTTTTTTAAATAAGATGGAATGTTCTTAAGAACACAGATAGTGGGTGTCATTTACTTGTTGTAGAAATGGAGGAAAGAAAAAAAGAAGAACACATAGCACTGTCTATGATATGAATGATTCTGCCATTCTTAGGCTACTGGGTGTGCCTCTATGCTAATGGAACATCTTGATCCAGTTCACTCTGAAACCACCTGGGAAGCTTGGGGAGAACAGATTTTTTCCTTCCTGGTGGCTCCTTTGCAAATGACATTTCAAGGCAATGTTCCCTTTCCTTGCTTATGAGACTAGATGGTCCAGTGGGCAAAACTGGGTCTGTACCATGTATCTCCAGGGTAAGACCAAGGAATAATTGTTAAATAAGAGTGTGTTGGAACTATTCCCTAAAAGGACATCTAAGTCAGTTTAAGCAATAAAAAATGTTGAAATATTTTAAAACAAGGCCATGAGGCACATGGTATACTAGGTAAGGATGGAGAAAAGTCCTGAAAGGGCTGGTAGTATTCCCAGGGTCACAGAGTAAAACAAGGATGTGTTGTGGATTTAAAACCCAAATGTCCAAGCCTCACTTTAACCCACTTAAAATGCTGACCAGCCAGAGCTGAGAGCCAGGACCCCACACAGATGGCCCCTCTCTCTACCCCAGCTGCATCTCATTCTTCAGTGGTACCAGAGACTCCCAGAAACTACTTCTCTGATTTTCGAAGAGCCAGGGATTGGGAGAGAATGATCACAGCTCCATGCAGAGTATATTTTTAATGTTTTTTAATCTTTTAAAAATTACAGAAGCAGTATATCATTTTTTATGAGGAAAATACTCATGAGTAAAAAGAAGAATGAATTTTCAAAGATTATTTCTTAATGCTATTTTTCCCCCTGGGGTTTACATTTAAAAGGTGGTAATCTGCAATATCTGTATAAGCTAACAATGTGCTTTATATACAAGGCATTTCTCATGTTAACAAAATCAGAATGTTTCTTAGTGCTTTGCTCTGGAACTCAAGCTCTACGGATAAAGGCTTGCAAATCTGCATTTTATCACACATGCTCATTGTTCTCTACTCTCCAATACTGGATGACTGGACTGGGGTGGAGAGGACAGTTTGGGGGGTATTATGGGAAGACAGTAGACACTCCAGGCAGGTGCCCAGTCTAAGCAGGCACTGGCTGGCTCACTGCTGTGCCTCAGTGCGTGCTCAGTATGATAACCAGCCTCCAAGACAGCCTCACTGTTTGGAATTCATATGTACACAGGGCCTGCCTACATAATATCAGGGCATTGCAGAAATGATGGAGTGTTACCCCTGAAAGACCAGTCATAAGTAATTGCAGCTTCTTCTCTGCTCTCTGGGATCTTGTGCTCCAGGGAAGTCAATTGCCTTGCTATCGGACACTTAGGCAGCCCCATGGAGCATGCACAGAGCAAGGAGCTCCTATCAGCAGTGTGAGTGAGCCCCCTGGAAGCATCTCTTCTAGCCCCAATCAAACCTTCAGATAACAGTAGCCCCAACATATATGCTGACTACAACCTCATGGAACACCCCAAGCCAGAACCACCCAGCTAAGCCACTCTCAAACGCCTCATCCACAGAAACTGTGTGAAATAATAATTATTTTTAATGGCCACATTTTTGGATCATTATGCCACAATAGATAATTTATATATTCAACCTCCTATCTGGAAGGTTTGTTAGCGGGCAGAATGAGGGTTGCCCTGGGACTCCCAAACCTTGCACACTCTAAGTAGGTTCTGCCATCGCTGCATGAAGACAAAACATACTCTTAGTGTATAAGACCTTCAAAAGAATAGAACTTTAATAGAATTAGTCTGCAATAGAGAAAAGTGAAAATATAGATTCCAAAGCACCCTGTTACCCATCCCCTCATGGGTAAATGTCCAGCCAAACAGGGTTGGCCCAAAGTGGGACTGAGGCTGTAGAGCTTGCCACAAGTCTAAGGCACCTTCTGGTGGGAACCATAGGAAAGAAGCAGAAGGAGCCAGGAAAATCTGGGATAAAGGGAGCAAAATCAAAATATAAATCAGAGTAATGGCCGCCATTATCACCCCCCCCCCGCCCCCCCGCCCATAGGTCACTCTCACACACATATCTCCCAAGTGTTTTCACATTCCCTAAGTCCCTGATCCAAGCCCAGGGCTAAGAAGCAAGTGTAGCTTCTTCAAACATCTCTGCTCAATGTGCCTCCTCAAGTCTTCTTTCCTTCTAGCCTTCTCTCCCAAATCCATTTTAGTTTCCCCTCTCTGCTCAGCGCCACCCTTCCTTAAGTGGGGCAGGGGACTCAGAACCTTCCCTTTCTATGGGGATCACAGTGTCATAGGTTTACTCTTTTCTTCTCCAAATTCCTTTCCCTCAAATCTGCTCCTTTGTCTGGCTTTCTCAGCCCTGAGGGATCAGTTGTTCTCTTCTCTAAGCTCATTCACTATGCCTGTCCTTCTTATTTGCCATTAACTGGTGCTAGAAGGAAGGACAGCTCAGCCAGGCCTGACATCTGTTGTGTCTTTATTATAATTTATCATCTATACCGAGACATTATGAGAATGAAAGGGGGTGTTGTTAACAATGATCCGACGACTCAGCAAAATTCAGGACAGTTCTAGGACAAACTACATTTAATCACCCTTTTGGTAAGAGGGGCTAACCTTCCAGAACAATGGCAGAATGAAAATTGTTTAACTGGGCTGCAGTTTTACCCGCCTGATGCTTGGGTGATCAAAAGAAATGTAGCTTCTTCATTATACTACAACAGATCTTGTCCCTTGCATGTCTCCACCAGTGAAAGTATAAAGAAGGGAAATATAGTTATGCCAGTCTGGAACCTTAGTCTCTGAGATCGTTCAGACACAACATGACCAAGCAAGGAGAGAAGAGCAGTCAGAATTCTGAGCCCTTCTGCCCCTGTCCCCTCTTCGCTCTTACCATGGAATTTGGGCATAGGCATTGCAAGTGGGAAGAGGAGCCTTCCAGGTCTCTTTTAAGGAGTGATTAGTCTGAGTACCCACCTGGACTAGGACACTTCTGAGGTGCTACTGGTCCACCGAGCTTTTTGTAGCGATGTCCTGGAACTAGAGACAGTATTCTGCTAGCTCAGCCACGAGCCTATGGAACAAGAATTTTTCTAATTTGCACAAAGGCATCTACAGCCTGTGCAGACCGTGACCAGCACCGAGGGTCCAGGTTATTTGTTCCCGGCTTTGCATTCTTTGCTCACGGCAGCTTGTCGACACTGATTGTATGCCAGAGTTGGTTCCAAGCGCTGTAGGTATCTCCTTGGTCCCACTCTGGATCCAGGGTAAATTCTGGGTCCTCTGCATGCCCATATTTTTCCTGCTACTACCCCCACCCCATTGCTTTTAGGCAGAGAGACACATGGCTTCAAGTCAGAGGCAGGCCCACGGGGCTGGCACACTTCTTCATGCTTGTCCCTTGCCCTGGGAAGGGACCTACCCAGTGCTCTGACACATCCCTCATCTTTTTTCTGGATGTTTCTAAATGTCCTCTCTCTAGAGATATCAAAGTGTATCAGAGGCCTTCAGGGTTTTCTTCCCAGTTTTGCCATCCTCCCAGAGCAGCAGATAGGGGCATTCCTGGGAATGACAAAACTTCACGACCAGAGCAGTCTCTCCCCACCCCTTTTACATGGAAGCACATGCTAAAAATATGTAAGCAGTCCACTGAGTAACTGGGGGGAATATAGAATGCTGTAGGCCTGCCCTGGAGGACTAATGGGGTCCCCAACTGCTCAGATGCTGCCAGACTGGAAGGAGAATAGAGGGACCCAGTCCTCTGGGTGTTAGCAGAGGAATACCTGCCTCTCCATCAAGTCTTGCATGTGAGGTATTTGTCTTTCTGCAGTAGCCAAGAACCTCAACTTGAAGACTAAAGCTGATCAATGATCTCTTTGTTCTCCATTCTTATCTTCCCTGGGGCAGCAATCCACCTAAGTCAGCCCTAGTGGAGCACAAAAATACAGATTCAAGTGAGAAACTAAAATACGTAGGCATAGAGCTGATGAGAAATGATCCTCAGCACATGTAATGATAGAATTCCTCTGGTGTGGAGAGACAATGGTTTGGGGTGGCGGGCAAGACCTTGAAGTAGAAGCATGCTTTGTGGCTAACCTGCCTTCAAAGGGACCGGATACCAGGGAGCTGGGGGAGGGGTGGTATGTTGAGTGGCTTATGTAAACATAGGGCCAGTCCAGATGTTCTGGGCACCAGGAAGGAAACTGACATTCATTTCTAATCTCCCCAAAGCTCTTTCTTGCCCTTTCCCAGTCAATACTCATCACCACAGATTAATTTCATTTTTCTTGAACTTCATATGTAAAATACTACAGCAGATTTTTTTAGGGTTCTTTTGCTTAACTTTGTGGGCAACAATAGCTTGTTCTTTTTCATCGCCACGTAGTATTCTCTTGAAACAAAATACCGTCGATGTAATTAGACCTTCTGTTCCATTTGGATCATTTCTACTTTAGTTATCACACACAGAAAAAGCTGCCATGAGTATTTTTGTTTATGCCTTTTTGTGAGCATCATTCATTTCTCTTGAGGGTTCCTTTGTTTGTTTTTAACTTTCTTGTTAACGGAACTATTGTTTGTTTCTGATAAATGTTCATTTAGACAGCAAAACATCAAAAATCACCAAGTTTTTAAGAAATCATCAGTAATGTATGTTCAATTTTGTGCTTGACTTTTTCTGCTCCAAATATGGAGCATTTTTAATGAGCATTTTTCATCATAGTCCATATGGAAAGAGGCTTATTCTCTTTTTAATTCCCTTTGGTCTCATTTCTTGCATAGACCATTAGTTAACATTTCCATGTTTCTAAGAAAGTTTTGCCCAAGAGAGGCCAGGGGACAGCTGGCAGCCCACCCAGGTACCACCACCCTGATAGATTTGTCTTTGTCCCGTGAAAAGGCGCTGCATGGTAAGGACAAGTCCTCTGGTCCTCTCTCCATCACCACTGGCCTGAGGCCTCATAGATGGAAAACAAAGTGAAGTACAGGCTGCAAATTGAGAAGAGAGCAAGAAGTACAACTGTGAGATTGGAAACCAGAGTATGGTAACCTGGAAAGCAATGCCATTCCCCATGCTAACAACCACCGACAGCTCAACCTACCCATGAGCTGAAAGATACAGGAAGATTCAGGAGTTTGTATTAGCCTAGAGCAGATGCTAACAGGACAGACACAAAGCTAATGGTCTCCCTGTTTTGCCTACAGCTGGTTCATTGCAAATGTTGGCAAACATTCCCCAATCTCTCTCTCCCAAACATTCCCACTCATTTTGCTGATTATGTTTGATCATAAACTAAGAATCTTGATGTGCCTGTCTGCTTCTGTCTCCTCATCTGTAAAACGAGCCGAATGATAACCCTTAAAGTTTAGAACAGGGTTTTTCAGCCATGGACTGGCATTTGGGACAAGATAATTCTTTGCTGTGGGTGCTGTGTGAAATAATTAGCACCATCACTGCTCTCTACCCACTAGTTGGAGGAACACCTCCCTCCATTGTGACAACCAAAAACATTTCCAGAAATTACCAAATGGTCCCTCAGAGGCAAGGTCACCCCCTGCTTGAGAAGCACTGATGTATATAGAATGACTATGAATAACATCATTATAGGTCAAGTGCTTAGAAGAGTACTTGGCACCAAGTAAGAGCTGGGTACAACTAGATGAGGAGGTTCTGGAAAGATGTGGACTGTACCTGGGGCTACTTACAAATTTGCTCTATATACTTGTTTATTTCATCATTATCACCTCCTTTTGTGTCTTCAGTTCTTCTTGAAGTGCAAGGGTTCAAAAGGCTTCCTTTTTTTTTTTTTTAATGGAGGTGCCTTTCTTTGCAGGTACAAGTATCAGAAATAAAACTCAGAAGAGCTGGCTTTTGCAAGTGGCTTTTGAAACTGGATAATGTCAAAGAAATGTAAATCATATTCTTCTGTGAGCACAAGAGTCTATCTGTTTCTGAGTTTTTCTACCATTAACTCATTGGCCACCACACCAGACACTAGAGCAGCGAGTACTCACTGAACCCAAACAGAATTGGAGCTTTGCCCTTCGTGAAAGCGTTGGTGCTGGCAAGCACCCACAGAATTGGTAAATGTTGGGCTCTGCTTGCTTCTGGGTACTGGAAGGGAGGGGAACATTCTGAGACCTTCCAAGCATGAGGAAGTCAGAAGATGAGGAAGAGGCTGTGATAGAGCTTTAGTTCTCGTTAGGGTTTGTCCGGCTTTGGGCTCTTTTTAGTCCCCATCTGCCTAAATTTCTACCTATACTGGGGGGACTAAGGGCACAATTCTGTGGGTCCTGCCATGAGGTCACTGAGAGACAACAGTAACCCCTCCATTAAAACAGTACAACTGACAGCCACACCCAGTCAGACCCTTTTCTTGCTATAGCTCTGCCTATTGCCTGTCTCCAGCCCCCCTACTTTGCCCCCACACTCACACCCATGGCTGTGGCCACCTGCCTGGACATTCCACCACACCACTGCCTTCAGCCAAGTGGCTGCTAAGAAATGACTCGCAGGAGGCTGCTAACTATGAAGGAAGCCTCGTGCCTGTTTTATTAGGATGTTGCAAAGACCGGCAGGGTGAGAGGCCAATAGAGTGGTACCTGAACTGAGCTTTCAAAACTCTGCACTCAGAATTTTACAGGCTCCTGCATTTCCCTTTTCGCAATTCTCCCAGACCCCTCCCTGTTTCCACTCTTTGAATAGAAGGCAGACCAGTGACGAGCACCCCGGCACTGTTGTATAACTCAGCGTAGCACTGTAGAGGACACTCAAAGTCCCCTGGCCCTACAAATGAATCTGTGAAGCCCAGTGAAATTTAATTTCCCATTCTGTCCTGTGTCTCTGGGAACCTCCCCAGAGCAGGCTGTGCCAGAGCTAGCTCAGCACTGAGAACCCTGAAAGCCTTTAATATCCATTTGGACTGGCTGGCCAGCTCCTCCCTCTAGAACAGAACTCTCCAAGGTCACAGTCTATGTATATCTGCTTAGCCCTTGTTTACAGGACAAAATTATTAGCATGCGAATGTCCTCATTTCTTCTCTGTCACCCCAGCAGAGACAACCTTGTAGGTGATGATCCTTCTTGTTCCTCTTGCCGAAGAGGAAGGATTCTTTCAGGTTGATTTTATAAAGAAATGGAAAAAGGAGGGAGAAGAAAATATGTCAATGAGTGAGCCTCAAACTTTATTTCTTTGAGGAAAGATAAACATATAATTAAAAACAGCTCAGTAGGCACCTGGGCACGCTCATTTCAGTGCTGGCATCTGCAGTTTATGGGGCAGTAATAAACTTGCAAGATAGCGGTGTTGACTACACACTATAAACCACATCAGTGCAGTTGGGCCCAAATTATTGTAGAAAAACAATAAGTCCGCCCCATTAATAGGGCAAATATTATAACTGTTATTAACATTGGAAAGTGACAGACTGTTGATACTCAGACTTCATGTGCATGGGAAGCAACTGGGGATCTTGTTTAAAGGCAGATTCTGATGCCACTGATCTGAGACAGCCTGAGACTGCACTGCTAGCAAGTCCTCCTGTGAGGCAGATGCAGCTGTTCTTGATATCACATTTTGCACAGCAAGGGTAGAAAGGGCTGGATGTGGGTGAGTTTTGCACATAACTACAGAGGGAATTCTGTGGAGAAACTTCAGGCTGTGAGAGAAAAGGGTAGAAGAGAAAAAGATTTCTTGGGTGTTGTCACAGTCTATGCATTTGACTTAATCATTCTTACGAAATGCAGATCATGGTCAGCTGCCACAGCAATGCAGCGTCTCAAGGGTTTAGGCAGTCTTCTGCTATAGTTCTCCAATACTTTCTAATGGATGGTTAGCTAGGTACTGCCCCTCCTCAGCACGTGACCACCAGCTAGGCAAATGAAGGCTCCTGTTAAAAGTCTGAATCAAGGACCAAGCCCCAAACAGAACTGTTGGAGTGTTGTCAGCCAGCCTCGGCAGCTGGGTAAGAGTTTTGAGCATTTTCTGCTGCCAAGAACCTTCTAGAAATACTGGATGCCTGATGGCTCCAAGCCTGAGTCTTTAATCTTCCCTTTGCTCTATTATACATGCCAATATCTTTCCAAGAAATTATCTTATTTTGTCTAGATCAGCAGTAGTCAGTTTCTGTTGCTTGCAATCAAGCTACCTTAACAGATATACTATTTAACCAGCACAGCAATTTTAGCTATTATTTTGAAATACTGGTTAATTTCCTGATTCTCTCTCTCTCTCTCTCTCTCTCTTTCTCTCTCTCTCTCTCTCTCTCTCTCTCTCTCTGTAAGTGTATGAGTGTGTGTGTGTGTGTGTTTAAATCATAGCATCAGTTCACTACTTTGGTTGAATTCATACTCATGGCTGCTGGTTTTACACAGTGGAGTCTGTGCTCAGGAGAAACATAGCTGGTGGTCACTGAAAGGCTGTAGAAGGATGAGCAGTCACTTTATAGCATATGCACTTACCAACCGCTGGCATCTACCAACCACCCTGTGCTGGGGAACATGTCTGACACTTGTTAAGCACTAAGTTATCAACAGCTTATAAGAGAGTGTATGAAATGCAAATCAACACTAACTTTTCCTTGGATTTCCTCTCTTCCTGTATTTTTTAAATGCAGAGTATTGCAGAAGGTCAAAATGAAGCATGGTCTTTATTCCATAGTTACATTGTGATTCAGTTAAAACGGTCCCAGTTAAATGAGAAGTATGCCAGTATCTTCAATGTGACATTTCCATTTGTGGCAGTTACAGCTAAAAAGAGTCAAACTATATATATTATAAAGGTTAAAAGCACAGCATGTAGAGGCAAAAAGATCTTCATTCCAATCTTCACCAACTGTGCTATGAGTTAGCTATCCTTGGCCATTTAATTATATACTTGGAGCCTCAGTTTTCTTATCTGTAAAGTGGGTACAGTATTAGCATCTTTTTTAATGGGCTGTTGCAATGATTCATTAAGGTAAAACATATAAATTACTTAGTAAAAAGGCCTGGGCAATTTGCACACTATTATTAAAACTAACTTTTCACTAAAGCCAGAATGTATAATCCTCCCCCACTTTTAAAATGAAGTCTTAAAAAAAGGTATTTGAAATAAAAGTGATGAAAAATAATTATGTAGAAAAGGGAGAGGACAGAAAAAAACACTATAATTTTTAATCTTTATCTGTGGTTATGATATTATATACAATTGCTATGTTCTCCTTTCAGTTGTCTATATTTTCCACCTTCTTTTGCAATGAGCATGTATATTACGTAAAAAAAAAAACCCAAAAACCGTGTAAATTATTTTGATAATCAGAAGAGAAGCCCTGACATAAAGGAAGAAAATTTTAAGCGAGAAGAAAAATATCAAGACAAACTGCAACATCATCTTGGTTTTTGACCACCACCACCACCCCAAAAAAAAAAAAAATCCCAGGTTAGATGGAAAAATAGATATATCTGGTCAAGAGCTTATTGGAAAGGAAATGACATCAATTTGGGTTCACATTAGCTCAAGTGATAAATCATAATGTAAAATGAAAGTACATTCTGGGGGCTGAACCCACACTGGGATTTTGTCATGTGAATCATCAAGCTAGAAATGACCTCAGGAAGGCACGTGACCCTGCCCTCTGTCTTCGTCTTGGAAAGGTCAGCCCTGAGATTTTTCAGGACACATGGGCAACAGCCCTATTGATAAGCTCTCTAGGAGGTAACATCAGTATATTTCCTTCCTCCTAGGCTTCAGGCAGGCTTGCCTTAGCTTCTGCAGGTGCCCCCATTAATGATCTCCCAGAAGAAGCCTGGGAGTTGGCCCAGGTCTTTCCCACTCTGCCTGGGTCCTTGAATAAAACCTCGAAAGTCCTTGTATAAATAACCCTGGAAGCCGATTTCATCCACTGTAAGGTAGTAATAGGCAGGTTTGGGAGAGATCACCTAGACTAGGAGTTAAGCAGTTACATCCAGTGTGAGAGTCCTTGAGTTTAAACCTGTCTGTACCAGTCTGACAGGAAAATGACATACAGAGGTCACTTGGCTGCAAAAAATGACAAGAATAAGGAGACAGGGGCTGTAAGCCCATGAGAAGGAAGTGAAGGGGGCCTGAGAATGGAGGGAGTGATTGAGAGGACAGAGTCCAGAGAGAAAGGGAGGCAGCTCAGGAGAACAGTGACCAGCAGGCCACCTTCAGAGCCAGACAAGCCCCTGTTATAGCCACAGCCAAGGGTCTCGAGGATCAGGCAGCTACATTCCCACTGTAATCTATCTGCTGTGCGGGCCTGCAGTGTCCCTGTCATTACCCCCAGATTGCTGGAGACTGGCCTTGTGTTCATAGTGCTTTGGGACATAGAGAAAGTGGTGAGGGCCAGGGGTACAGAGAAGGAGAGAGGAGATGGCAGCAGGTGATGGTTAAGGAGCACAGCTTCAATCCTTCTCTCCCTTCTGCTCCCTGCAAGGTAGATCTTCCTGAAAAACCTGTGGAGTTTTTGAAGGAGATTAATTTAAGCACCACCATGGAAGCAGAAACCATTTTCCATGTTTGTTAAATGACTACCAAATTCTGAAGAACTTGGGGCTCACCAAAGGGCGGTATCTAGACGACGAATGTTAGCAGTGCTAATCGAGTGTTAGTGAAGAGTATCACTATTAGTATTGACATTGGTATCCATATTCCTTCCCTTCCCTCAAGTCCTAGATTAGCTCTCAGATCCGTTCTCCTGGGGCCAAATCAATGAACCACTGCTAAGACCCTGCCTCCCTGCTTGTTGATGAAAGTGGCATGTGGTATCAAATTAAAAGCCCTCCTGAGGTCGGAGAAATACACTTATTGCCTCCCTGCCCCTATCCACATGCCAGATCACTTCATCATGAAAGGAAATTAAATCGGCTTGGAATGAATTGTTCTTCCCTAAGCCATGCTGGTCCCTAATCTTCCCAGATGGCTGCCAACCAGCTAGGGTGAATGTTTATTGCTGCATAACCGATCTCCCCACAATTTAATAGCTAAAGGTGACAATAAGCTTCTCTTCCCTCACACAGGTCCCAGGGTCAGGAAGTAGGGAGTGGCTTAGTTGGGTGGTTGTGGCTTGAGGTTGTTCAGGAGGTTGCAGCCAGATATCGCCCACAGCTGCAGTCCTCTGAAGGCGAGGGGCCGCAGGATTAGTTTCTGAGAGGAGCCACTCACAGGATTGGCAGGTGGGGGCTGACAGCTGTCAGGTGTCCTCACTTGTGCCACGGACTTCTCCCTGCAAGGACACTTGAATATCCTCAGGATGTGGAGCTGCCTTCCCTCAGGGTGAGTGCTCCAGGAGTGAGCAAGACAAAGTCGCCTGTATCTTTTATGATCCCTCCTCCAAGTCACCCCCTGCCATTTCTGCAATGTCCCATCAGTTGACAAAGCTCAGCCTGACTCAGTGTCCCCCAGAGCATGAATACCAAGAGGTGAGAATCACAGAGCCAGTGAGGCTGGCTACCATCTCTAGGTACCCGCAGAAACTGGCTGTTGCAGAACCATTGTTTGTTTTCTTATTTGTAAGTGAGTGTGATATTGGCCGATTCTCAGTTACATTAATGATGATTCACTTGATATGTATGGTTCAGTTTCATCTGAGAGCTGTTACTACTCCATGCTATAAATGAGAGAATGAAGATTCAGAGAATGTAACCTCGATGTCCCAAAGTTAGAAAGTTCTGGAAGGTTGGGAACTAAACTTAAGGATAGTTTTTGATCCACTGCCCTTTCCATCATGCCATACAACTGCCACCAAGCTTCAAAGGCACTGTGTACCACCTTGTCTTCCAGGGAAAATGTGAATTAGAAAATACTTGTAGTGTAGCAAAGGAAGTTTCATCTTAAATGTTTTTATGACACGGGTTGTAATGGTGGTTCCCAGGAAAAGGGGAGGTAGCGTTACAGGGCAACCCCAATGAGAAATGGGTCCTCACCCATGCACTGAAAAGGGACTTATAATGAGACTCAACTGCAGCTACACACAAAAAAGAGCAATAAAGAGCTTATTTACAAAAAGGGGAAATGAAGAAATGAATAACTCAGGGAGAAAAAGAGAGAGAAATAGGTGAATGAGCCCTACTAGTTCCACTGAGCTGGGACCCCAGTAGCATACTGAAAGCTGGCAAAAAACCAAGGACCCCCAAGGCCCACATGTCTGGTTTTATACCAAACCTGGCTGCTTAACTCCATTCTCAGTTCCCAGCAATCCTCCCTGAGGTGGTGATGACATTATGGGATTTGTAGTCCTTAGTGTTTTGGATGTCTTTGGTGGGGGTTGGGGGTGAGTCCACAAAACCTGTTTGTGGAGTTTGTTCAGAACATTCTTTCCCCCAACAGTGCCAGGTTCCTTACCTCACCCAAGGGAGGGTGAAGCTGAGCAAGGAGGGGGAGAAGCTGGAGAGGAGACTGGAGAAAGAAAGAAGGAAGATGGAGAGCCGGAAAGAGACCTGAAGGAGGCTCATGGAGCAGAGAGACATGTGAAGGAGTTTTGCTTGCTTCTTGGCCTTGGACTGGTTAAAACAGATGCGGTGAACAATAGCAGCTTTTATCTTGATTTTTCTCCTTTTGTCCCATATGTGCTGGGCCTCTTTCCTATGGGTCCCCACCAGAAGGTGCGTGACTTGTGACAAGCTTTTGGGCCTCAGTGGCTCTGCTTGGGCCAACTCTGTTTAGTTGGGCATTTACCCACGAGGGGAATGCTTGATTTGTAAATGCTTTGGGTGCTTGATTTGGAAACTATATTCTTTGTCTTTGATTTGTTGCACACTAATTGTATTAAAGTTCCTTTCTGTGGTGCCAGGAGGGTTCTCAATGAGAGCAGGTTCTCAATGACTCTGGCAGACGGGTCAAGGAGGAATCCTGGAGCCCTTGGTGGCTTTTTCAGGGTTGTACTGCTCTTTATATCAGCGGTGACCAGGTACACAGCAGGTAGGGGGGCCGGGGGCCCGGGGGGCCAAGAGGCTCACAGGCCTTCAGCCCCCAGCGCATCTACACTCTCTGGGCTCTTTAGCCTCCATGTCTACATCTCTTTGCTTACTCTCTTCTCTTTCTGCTCCTTACTCTTCTCTGGTCTCTCTCTGTTGGTGTCCTCGTGACACTGCCTTATACACCCGTGTCTCAGCCCAGGTGCGCCCACTTGCACATGCCCACACCCTGCTTGAGGTGCCCGGCATCAGGCCTGCGTGCAGGACCGTGGGTATCCATCATCCACACCAATGGCGGGAGGACGGAAAAGCCTGATCACTTTTCCATTTACCCTACACTCCCCATTAAAGTTCTTAGGCACTAGAATATGTTTTGTCTTGATGTGATAGATGGCAGAACCTATTTAGAGCAGGCAGGTTTAGGGGTCGTGGGGTGCCCCTCACCCTGCCCTGTAACCCCTGTTCATTGTGGCAAACTACAAAACAAAAATAATTTTTAAGACGCAAGAGAAGACATCCCCCATAAGTTTACCTGCCAGTCATGGCACCGCTAATACCTGAGAATAATTCCCAAAGAACAAAGGAAGCAGTTTTAAAATACATTAAGAGCATCTCCAGGGCAAACAGAAGAAAAGCAACCCCACCCCCTTGGCTTTGCCTGAGGGAAGGAAGGAGGTGAAACCTGACCCGCTGAATCCAGTGGGCTGCACGGTGTTGTGTGCCTGCCGGTTTACAGGCCTGGTGCTGCTCCTCCCAGAGCGCCCAGAGCGAGAGCCTCGGCACGCCAGCTGCTAGCTAAATCGGCGGGGGTGGATTACAGCCTACTAGAGAGCGTGTCTGCAAATGAAAGGCAGGGCGGCCATGGCTCCAGGTGGCTCGCCCTCTGCTCTGGTTCAAGTTCTTCTAGGCAGGGGAAGGTTGATTAAGTTAATTCAATCCACCTGGCCTCCTCAGTGGCCTGCTGAGAGATGGGGTCCCTATGTGCTCCCATGGTATCCCAAGACCCCTTTTCATCATTTTTCTTTTACAGGAAATGATTTGTTTGTGATCCCTTCTCCTGCCCTTCTCCCAACTGGACAGGGGGCCTCATCCACCTGTAGTCACTTCTTAGCAACTGCCTCCCTGTTTGACAGGTGGTGGTACTTAAAAGGTGTTTGCATTGAATTTGACTGTGTGGCTTGGGGGTATTTGCAAGGTATTGGTAGTTGCTAAGGGAATCCACAGTTTGTTTCTAGAGGGAACTAGAGCCCTCTCTCACTCCCCCAGGGAGGTGTACTAAAAGTCCCAGACTAAAAGTCTATGTCATCTGTTTGTAACTCAGGGCCCCCCAAGTCAGGGTGCCACCACCTGGAGACAGGAACTGGAGTTACATCTTTTCTTCTAAGATACAAAGACTGTTGCATGCATGAGATGACCTTTCTCCCTTGAACTGAGAAATGGAGTGAAACTAATTCATTTCACCAATCTCAGCTTCTCAAGATTCTCCCTCCATGCACTGTGTCAGAGGTAGTGACATGAAGCACTATGAACTTGACTTCAGGTCAAAATTCCAGGTTTAGATAAACCTGGATTCAGACACCAGCTCATCTATATCAGCTATGTGAGCTGTAAGAGTTTGTTGACCTCTCGGAACCTCAGTTTCCTCATCTGTGAAATGGGATCAGTAATAATTTGTGCTGCTTAAAGTCAGAGTTGCTTGCACAGTGCCTTGGTGTAGTGTATGTATTGAAGACTCTGTTTTCCCCTCTTTGGGATATCTTCCTTCACCTTGAAGATCTGAAAGCAGTACCAGCCACAAGGCCCCAAGGCTTTTGCATGAGGAGTGAAGTGATAAATTTTGCCCACTGAACCTCCTTTCTATTCACTGACCATAGAACTATCTCCGTTTGTGATTAGAGGATGCTGGCACATAGCTCCTGGCAATGAAGTGCAGTGGCCCTTCTGTAAGTCCAGGAGCTCGGGATACCTGGGCCCTGAAGGGAGCAAATGCATGCAGGCTCTTCCTATGGTGTGCCTTTCCCATACTGGGTGAGGCAGACAGGGCCCTTCTGTAGTAGGAGTCTGGTTTTGGAGCTGAAGCTGAAATCTTAGGAAGACCAAGGTTTCACAAGGAAATCAGAAAACCAGGTCATGACCAAGTGAATTGAGTGTGTCCCCTGTGGCTCAGCTGCAGACCTCCCACTGGCTCCTTAACTCCCTCTGGGCATCTTTCTAGCCACTGGGGCCCTTGGTGCATCAAGATCTGGCAGCATCGTTTCCCAGCAAAACTTCTCCATACTGAGTGTGACACTCTAAATCGAATTGCTTTGACAATAGGAGTTACTGTGTCATAGTTTACAGTCTGTGACAACTCACAATCAACTAGGAATTAACTAGGGGAAGATTCCACCTGCATTTTCTTGGCTGTAAGACTAGAAATCATGCCAAATCTGACTCCAGGATGTCCTGTCTTTTCATGGACTCCAGAGAAGTAATCACAGGGGATATTTGTTATCTCTGATCTAGATCAACCCACCGACCCACTTTATGAATGAACAATCCAAGGTTTTGAGGGGTGGAGTGGCTTCTCCAAAGTCTCCCAGTGACTTTGGAGAGTTACTATGGGGGAGGTGAGGGGGTTACAGGTCTCCTAATCTCTTTCCAAATACCTGTTCCCCCAATTCTAGAAACATTTCCCTCAAAATGTCATCTGTAGACCTGAGAGCTTGTTAAAAACAGACTCTTGAATCCAATCTTAGGAAGACATAATCTGCGTTTCAACAAACTTCCCAGTTGATTCATATATAATTTAGAACTTGAAAGGTGCTGGTTTAGAACTCACATTTCCCTCCTAGTTCCTCTCTCATCCTTACTCTCAGCATCCAGGGTCTGTGAATCTGGCTGAATTTATCCATAATCTCAACAGAGGATGTTCAGGGAATCCTGGTACTATTACATGCAGCACAGTTTTCTGGTAGAAAAGATTACTGCCTAGTTTTCTGACATTTTTTACTTTGTCTTATTTAAAACCCTAAAAATAAAACGCTCATTAATGGAGTCCTTTTTAGAATGGGCAAGTGTAGGGTAAATGAAGATGCTCAGGCTTTTCGCCGTGGGTCTTCATGGCCATCACATGTGGCCTTGAATGCAGAAGGCGCTTAGGAGCGTGAGCTCCAAGTACGCATGCCTGAGGGTGGACTCCTGGAATATGGTGTGGGCATGCGTAAGTGGGCGCATCTGAGCCTAAAGGCTGCGCATCGCGCTGAGGATGGTGTGTGGTGGAGAGCCGAGCCGCAGAGAATGGCTACGAGAGGACATGGCGAGTGATGGCTGCAGGAGGAAAGAGGTAGTAGAAATTCGCTGGGGGCCCAAGTTACTGTTTTCTGCTGGCTTGTCTTCCCTCCATACTCTTAACATAATCAGTGAGGGTGATACCTCTTTCAAGTTGCCTGAACTGACGGTGAAACTACCCAGCCTGGGATGGTTGCAGAACAGCAAGAGAATGCAGCACCTAAAGCTTTTAGCTGAAAAGGCATGAAAGAGACTGAATAATCATAACTGGGTGGGGGAATGTATGTGAAAGCACTGAGTAAATTAAGAAGTAGTACACAAACGTTACTTATAATCCCAGGCTCACAGACTGATCCTTCATGAGCCCCTTTAAGGTTAAAATGTTTCTTAGGAACATGATGTACAATGAAATTTTCTAATTTTCATTTTATTAAACATCTCAGGAGCTAGTGTAGTGATTGTCAACCCTTACTATGCATTAGAATAGCTTGGTGAGTGTATTTACTTAAAAATACAAGAACCTGGACTCTTGCCCTAGATTTTGTTTCTTAAGATGTTGAGGGTCAAGGCAGGGAAGCTTATCTTTTTAAACACTCCTGGGTGATTCTAATACACAGAGAGACTGAAGCACCGGTGAGCTGGAAAGTTATATTCTAGGTTTACATTAAATATATGAGAAACCATTTTAGTCATATTTAATATGTATATACATTTCACATTTCTAATTTCTAAATCTTAACAATAACCGAACCACCAGGAGATAGTGCCCAAATTGAAACAGTAATGGCTGCTGATTCCAAATGGTGTATGGCATTGGTAATGACAATTTCATTAATCCTTCATTCTTAAAAATTTAATATCAGCTAAAACTTGTGATACTGACTACTGACTGAGTTCTGACAGTTACTTTGTAATAAAGGCTTGTACCCCACTGTCATCAACCAAATTCTCAAATTCCATGTGGTTTTTATTGCAGTGATTAGACTCTGACAATACAGCTTTGAAAGAATATTGATGTGGATTTAAGAGATTTACATTCTAGACAATGTTCTTTCCTAAAGTTGTATGACATTGGGTCAGTTTGACATTTTTCAGTTTCCTCTGAAAAATGAGGTACTGGATAAGTGGTATCAAATCTGACAGAATGTCAGACTCACTGGAAGAGCCTTCTAAAACCACAGAGTTCAAAGTCCCAGGTGACTTAAATACACAGTAATGTGGAAGGACCGGTGAGCTCTGGAGTAGGGGGAGGCGTGTTGGGAATCTGAATTTTAAGAAGAATCTTTGGATCAGTTGTGTTTGGGAGCTATTGTACAAAATAAGTCCTTTTCTGCTTTGGGAACCTGTGATATTAGACCTATTTAGTTAAGTTCTTGTATCGGAAGAGCTGGTGTGAGCATAGGCCCTGGCCTGAGGCAGGACCCACAGACCCTCAGTGCCCAGCTATCCCAAGCTCCTGGGACTTGTAGGAGGGTCACTTAAATGGAAAGTCCAAGAAGCAAACAGAAAGTGAAAAATACTCTAAGAGGCACCATCTTGACCACCTCCTCTGTGTGTCTCAAGGTTTTGTGTTTATGCAGCTTCTCTTCAGGTTGGTTGTTTTTTTGTTTTGTTTTGTTTTTTAATGATAGTCATATTGGTAAATGTTGAGATGCCGTCTCTTTGCATTACCTTCAAAAACTACTGAATAGGTGCCCTTTTGAAACTTGTCCTATTTCCCTACTCACCTCACCTCTGTATTGAGTCTTAGTTTCATTTTGCCACAGAGTTTCCCTTGCAAGCTCATATCAAACAGATTCCTGGGTCTGTCTCTGACTCTACTGCAGGAGTTTGGGTTGGGCTTGAAACCTACATTTTTACATGTGTTTGAGGCATCCAAACTGCTTTTGCCTCCCTGAAAAGCTTAGTTTGCAGCCTTTCTTTTGGTAAGCATCTCTTGGGCATCAGTGATTAAATGGGTAAATAAAATGCAGGGCATTCATATAAGGAATATTATTCAGTCATAAAAAGAAATGAAGTGAATGCTACACAAATGGATGAGCCTTGAAACCATGTACTCAGTGAAAGAAGCCAAACTAAAGCTCACATATTATAAGATTCTATTTACATGAAATATTCAGAATCGGCAAATCCAGGACAGAAAGTGAATCAGTGGTTATTAGGAGCTTGGAGAGAGAGTAGAATAAGAAGTGACTGCTAATGGGTAGAGGTGTCTATGGGGTGATGAAATGGTCTCAGGCAGCAGTATTGGTTGCACAATGTGGTGAATAGATTAAAAGCCACTGAACTGTACACTTTGAGAGTGTGAATTTTATGGTACGTAAATTATATCTTCAATAATAATAATAAAGGATGTCCGAGTGTCTTTTTTAAAATGCAGATTTCTGGGTCCTACCCAAGACTCATTCACTTAGCACCTCCAGGGGAAGAACTGAAGACTTGTTTATTGTTTTTAAATAAACTTCCCAAGGGATTCGTATCAAAAGGGAAGTTGAAGAAAAGTTCCTTGATGCACTAAAGGTCTGTGCCATCTACAGGACCCTAAAGACTGGTTGGTGGACTCTAGGGTGGCCCCATGACCCCTGCCTCCTAGTACTCTACTTCCACCCTTTTCGTGGGGACAGGACTTACTACTCACTTCTATCGAACAGATCACAACAGCAGTGATGGGATAACACTTCCAATATTCAATTTTTAAAAGAATGTGACTTCCATCCAAAGATATACAATGTTCAATAGGAATCTGGAAAGATACTCAGCATCACTAGTCATTAGAGAAATGTAGAACAAAACCACAATGAGGTATCACCACACATTTATTAGAATGGCCACTTAGAAAGAAAAAATGAAAGACCTCGTGAAAGTGAGGATGTAGAGAAATTGAAACAACCCATATGACTGTTGGTAGGAATGTGATATGGTATAATTTCTATGGAAAAAAGTATGAAAGTCCTCAAAAAATTAAATAGAAATACCATGGGATGCAGAAATACCACTTCTGGGAATGTATCCAGAATCATTGAAAGCAGGATCTCTTGAAGAAAAATTTGTACTTCCACTTTCACAGCAGTATTATTCACAACCAAGAAGCAACCCAAATGCCCATCAAAGGATGAAGGAATAAAGAAAATGTGGAATAGGTATCTACAATGGAATATTATCTAGCCCTAAAGAAGGAAATCCCATCTCATGATACAATGTAGATGAATTTAAAGACATTATATTAAGTGAAATGTTCCAGTCACAAAAGAACACATACTGTATAGTTCCACTATTGTGAATTACCCAGAGTAGTTCAATTCATAGAGACAGCAAGTAGAATGGTGATAGCCAGGGGTTGAGGGGAGAGGGAATGGAAAGTTGTTCAATTGGTTTTTTTTTTTTAAAGATTTATTTATTTATGCATACAAGCACTGGGGTACAGGCCAGAGGTGGGGGGGGTGGTGAGAGGATTCACCACAGACAGAGCAGGGAGCAGAACAGGCAGATCAGTAGAGGTACACTGCTGAGGGGAGCAGCGGGCACAGCAGGAGAGGTCTGCCGCGCCATGTGGGCCCCCTCCTTGGCCAGCAGCAGGGATTGAACTCATGCTGCAGTGGCTGCGGTTTGCTTCATAGTACGTTGCTTAACCCACTGCACCACCAGGGAGGCCCCTGTTCAATTGGTTTTGCAGGATGAAAAAGGACTGGAGATCTGATGTACAACAATGTGAATAAATATAACACTACTTAAAAATGGTTAAAAAAATTTTTTTTAAGATGTGACTTCCAGGCTCTTTGTCTCTCTTAGTGCACTGTGTCGTTCTTCGCCTCTGGCTCTCTTTCAGATCACCAGATGCCATTTGGGAGGGCACTCAGCAGCCTTGGAGAGACCCACAAGGTGTAGGTAGAGGCGTTTCAACAGCCAGAAACCATATGGGGGAACTTGGACGTGAGTCACCTGAAGTCTGCCAGTGAGTAACTGAGACTGGGAGTAGTACATCTTCAACCCCCCAGTTGATGAAACCCTCTTTAGATGAAATGATAACTTTGGCAAACAGCTTGACTGCAGCCTCATGAGAGGCCGTCAGGTAGAGGCAATCAGCTAAGCTGCCTGGGGTTCTGACATATGGAAGTTGTGGGATAATGAAAATATGTTCAAGCTGCTAAATTTAGGGGTAATTTGTTATGCAGCAATAGGTAACTAATACAAATACACCATCAAATATATTTTAGAGAACTTGCTGTGCCAGGCTATATCCCCTGCTTTTCTTATATGTGTAAAAGTACTTGTATATTGTGGAGGTTAAATATTGCATTCCCCAAAATGTCCATATCTTAATCCCAGGAATTTGAGAATATATGTCACATAGTAAAGGGGCTTTGCAGATACAATTAAGGTTAAAAACTTCAAAATAGTTTATCCTGGATGATTGAAGTGAGCCCAATCTAATCATACAAATACTAAAACACAGTTTACTTTCTCTGGCTAAAGGGAGATTAGACAGGAGCAGGAGTTGCAGAGATTCAAAGTGTAAGAAGGACCCCGCATTGCTGGAGGGGAAATATCTGATGCATGAAAACAAAGGCGAGTAGCCGCTAGGAGCGAAGACCAGCCTCCACGGCCAGTCAGCAAGGAAAGAGGAACTTCAGTCCAATATCTATAAAGAACTGAATCCATAGAACTGTCTGAGCTTGGAAGCCATCATCACTGAAGAGTCCAGAAAGGAAAGTAGCTGCGCTGATACTTTGATGCTTGTTTTTGTAAAACCCAGAACAGAGACACCAATCCAGTCAACTGGGATTTCCGCTCTATAGAGGTGTGGGACAATAAATTTGTGTTCTTTTCAGTCACTAAGTTTGAGGTAATTTGTTATGGCAGCAATAGAAAACTAATATATATGTGTGTACATGATATTTATGCTTTTCAGTACTCTCTTACCTGGTATCATAGCTCTGCAGACGTCACATTATGCTATTTATCATTTTCCACTTATCCTGCTGAAGCAATCTTTCACTATCTTAGTGTCTCTCTATATTGCAGGCTTGAGTGTTCCATGCATTGTTTTTCAAGGCTCTCTGGGAAAGACACTCCTTGTTTAGGAGCCTGGTGTCTGGCTGGGAGCGAGACTGAGTGGCTGCTGGTTATTTCTGAAGCTACTAATCAATACTTACCATTAGGATGACAACTCTGTGCATCACTAAACTCTGACCTCTATGACCCAGAGCAGTCCCAAGATGCCAATTGATGCAGAGACAATATACATATTCCTCAAATACCATACCCCTTTCATAGACTTCCCTGAATTAAATTTTAGAGGATTTAGTGATGGCAACATAATGTTGCTAATGCATCAGGAAGCCCAGGATATTTAGAAAGAGTGCTTAGAGGAAGCAAAGGTGCTTATACTTCTTTTGGGTGGATGCTTTGTCTGGATTTTTGGCCAGCCAGCCCTGTCTTCTACACCCCTCAGTGTAGGACAGAAAGTGTCCCTTAAGTGGGCCATAAAAATAAGAAAACTTAAAAGGACAAGCAAGCAATTGGCCCACTCCTGGAAATCACAAGGTGGGCCTAAAACAAATCTAAAAGAAGTTTAACTGCAATTCTCTTTAACAACAACTTTTGGAATTTTATTTCCCCAGAAATATGGCTCATTCAGGGAATTCTTCATCGTGGTCTACTGTCACGTAATGTCCAGGTGCTCTCAGTGAAAGGAGATGGTGCTCTTGCTTTTCTGGATCTGTTCAAATGGGATCAGTGGCCAGAATTGTTCTGGATTAAAACCAATGGCTAATCTAATCAGGATTTCAAGAGGCAGTTATTTAGATTAAGAAAATCCTATCTGAATCAGTGGATCCCACACACTCAATCTTTATGTGATACCAGTTGATTGCTTAAAGGGAAATATCTTAGAAAAGAAGGCCCATGAAATACCACTGAAGGAAGGATCATCAAGTTGTGTTGGAACTGAAAGTCTTTGAAAGTCTTTAGGAATCCAAAAATGCTACTCCTTCCATCGCTTTCTCTCATTGCTCTGGAGCTACTGATTTCTCACTGTTGCTTTTCCTCCAAAATTCTCTGCTTACTAAGGGACATATCCAAGGCTAAGAATTCCACCAGCCTTGAGTTTATATCGCTTTTAGTTTCTTTTATTAAAGCTCTAATTTGTTTTATTAAACAACTTGCCACTTGGGTAGCAGCTCATGTAGCAAGTAGAGGTCTCAGTTCACGTTTAGTTCTGTAACCCCCATCATGACTAACTTCCTCCAGAGTCTGAATTCTCATCAACTTAGTTATATATTCCCAGGAAAGAATTTGATCGGCTTGGTGCAGTCTGGTTTAACCTCTGGTCCAACCTCTGGTCCAATCAGCTATTTTCAGGATGAGTCAGGGTCTGGCTTTAACATGGAGGGCTGGTGCCTCTAGGTGACAGATGAGGCTGAGAGGAAAGATGAGTGTCTCCAGAATATTTTCTGAACTGATAGTAGCAGATACGTTTTTGCTATCTTTCCCTTAACCAATCAGCAGTCATTTTTTTACCTTTACACCACTATAGTTAGCTCGATGCCTCATGTATAGGACATGCTTAACATGTAACAACGATCAAGTTTTGTCCAAATTCAATCTATCATACATCTAGTGTATACCCTTACCATATAGCTGTAGCCCACTTGGTTGAAGAAAAGGGAAGGCAAGTTGTGTAACCATGCCTGATTTCTTTCTTCTAGCACTTTTTGGTTAATAAAACAACAACAATAATAATAATATGTATTGCCCATTTTACAGTGGAAAATCATTATGTAAAGTGCTTTATACAGCATCATCCTGTTTTTCTACCATGATAGCCTTGTGAGGAAACCAGTTTAGAGAAGTTAAGTGATTTGCCCAAGGTCACCAGCTCCAAGGTACTGTGGCCAATTCTAAACCTGAAACAACTGAATTTCCCATCTTCTTGTGCTATGAGGAATCATGAATGAGGCCGACAGATGAGGTTAGGGGGAGAGGTGTTGGCTGGGTCAATGCCAATTTTGTGAACTAAACAAAATTGTTCCTTGCTAACAGTTTTTGAAAGCTTTTTGAACATGGCCTTGGGCCTTTCATGGTTCTGAGGTTTTCCTATAACTCCTCTTAATTGAGTCTTTTCAGGCTGAACTGCAAGATTTAAGTAATTCAACAACAGCAAAAAAGATTTCTCAGAACTTCCTTTCCCTTTAAGCTGGGGGAGAATGTGTCCCCAGCGTTCTGCTTTAACCACCTGAAAACATTCTGAGAACCCAAGATAAGACTGGGGTCAGGGCTGACATTTCTTATTGTGCTTTTCACAGAGAGAAATCCAGGCTCCCTATACTCCCAACCCAGGCATGTACTGGCATCAGGCTGTCTTGCCCAGAGGAAGAAGTTGCCATATTCCACTTCACACCCTGGAGCAGTCTATGGTACATATTGGACAGGGGTAGCCTTAGGTGGATATAACATTATTTCATATTCCCTCTGCTTTTGATTATGGTTTTGATTATGACTATGTTAATGCCATTTCTGGACATTACCAGTTCACTGGATTTGCTTTAGCTGCAAAGTTGTGTGGAAGAATGAAAACTCAGAACACTGGTAAGGAGAGAATACTCAGGCCACTTATTTTCCATTCTTGTATATGATGATTTCTACTCCAGAGTAGAGCAAAACTTCCCAGTGGATTCTTTTTATCTAAGGAGATAGTAGAGACTTTGTGTGCTGAGTTTGGGATGATACAGCCCTGGGGAGGATGCTATTAGCTGAGGGATTTCAGGCAAGTTATTGAGCTTCTATACACTTTAATTTTCTGCTCTATAAATTGGAAATATTAAAAGCATTAATGTCACTTGTGTTTTGAGGATTCTTTGAAATAATGAATGTGAAAGTGTCTGGCACATAGTTGGCATTCAATAGGGATACTTTATTGCTAGCACCATCATTATACCTACATCTTGGTATTGTTGAGTATATGATGTTAAGGTCTACAGTCAACCTTCTGCCCAAGTTGGTACTCAATAAATGGTGACTGTTGTAATGTCTCTGTTGTGAATTTCAACTCTAAAAGTTAATCATTCTTTTCAGAGCTCTCCAAGGTTTTTTTTTTTTTTTCTTCCACTCTGTAAGGTTGCTGTAAGCCTCCCACACCCATGGCTATCCTCATCCTATGAAAGGATAGTTTCCTTCAGCAAGTACTGCTGGTCCACACCCCAACACCTTCTTTCTTATGAATACAAAACCAGTTCTTTCCAGACAGTGATGTGCCTCGCCATGACTGGTACAAGCCATTTAGAGCAGTCCCATTTACCTTTATTTTAATTGATCTAGAATAGGGCATGCGATTGAGCTCTGGGTGGTGAGATATAAGGGAAAGTCTCCCAGTAAAAGGAGAGGGGTGTGGGGTGACTCTCATGTTGTTCTTCCTTCCTGCTGTAGGTATTGTCATGTGAAGATGGATGCCTGGAGCGCTGCAACTGCCCTCTCGTGATCACGTGGGTACTTGCATGAGGACAAAACCAACATGTTTCAGATGACAGAGCAGGAATATAGAGTCCAGATTCTTTTTTTTTATATATATATAATTTTTTTAAAGATTTATTTATTCATGCATATAAGAACTGGGGTACAGGCCAGAGTCCAGGGAGGTGAGAGGATTCACCAGAGACAGAGTGGGAAACAGAACAGGCAGACTGACTGAAACACACTGCTGAGGGGAGCAGCGGGCGAGGCAGGAGAGATCTGCTGCGCCACGTGGGTCTCCTCCCTGGCCGGGACTTGAACTCGCACTGCTGTGCTTCAGATGCTTCACAGTGCGGCACTCACTGGGGAGACCCTAAAGTCCAGATTCTTAATGACATTGCTATGGGGCCAAATTGACTCTAAGGGTGCTTCCTTCCAAATTTCTTTTTTAATATACAGTTACTGTTCTTTTGATTTGGCCTATTGTTAACCTGTTTTCTGCTACCTATTTGATCTATTCCTTTTCTTAAAATGATTGCTATTCCAATTCTGCTGAGGTATAAAGGCATTTGGTTCCCATTTTCTTTTTCTACATTTGGATAATCAAGTGTCTTTAAATAAATTCCACATTCACCATTATAGTTAAACTGCTCTTGAAAAGGTCACCAATGACATCTTGATTGACATGTTCAATGACCTGGTCAAATTTCACATCCTGATTAACTTCTGCTCCATTGGACAGCTTGACCAGTTTCTTAATCTTAAAGTGAGTGCCCCCCCTTGGTGGGTCACTGCTCTCCTTTTACTTCTGTGCTACCTTCTCTGTGGGCTCTTCTCTTTCTTCCTCTGAACTATATATAAAATCTGACATTTTGCCATTGGCCTTCTCCTCTCCCATTGGGTGTTTTCCTGAAATTTCTTCTCCACTTCCACAACTTTGGTTGTCTCCTATGGGTCCTAGTGATGATCACATTCACGCCTCCAGTGCAGATGCTTCCTCAGTATCACATCCACCTTTCTCTCTGAGAACAGGATGTATCCTTTTGGATGAGTTCACAGGACCAGCATATTTCATGACTGAACTATGTCCCCCGCTAATTACTTCTCTTCTGTAACACCCCTTGCCATTCATACCAGCCCTCAGTTGAAAACCTCACTCATCCTAAGCAATTCCTTCTCTCCCAATCACCAATTAATCACCAAGTATAATTTTTTTCTATTTTAAGGAGTCTGTGGCAGCTTTCCCATGTTCGCTGCCGTAGCCTCCGTTCATCATTTCTGTATTGTAAAAGCTGCTCACGTGCTCCAATCTCTCCTCTCCAATCATCTCTATTGCTGTTAGAGTTGATTTTCTAAAAGCAAATTGAATCACATCACTGGATTTAAAAACATCCATGTGGGTCGAGGTGTGTATGTGAGGAGATGAGTGGGGGGTGATTGTGTTCGCCATTAGGCCCTTTGAATAAAGTTCACACTTCATAACAAGGCACAAAAGACCCTGCAGTCACTCTGTGCACATACCAGATGTTGCATTTCATCATCTTCCATCTCTCCTCTGCTGTCCCTGCCTTTTAAGCTTGAGTTCCTAGAACTCCTCTTTCCCTGTGCAATATATTTCCTTTGAGACCCTCATCCCCTGGCATTCTGATTCCTAGCATCCTCTGGTTCTCAAACCACACTTCTTCCCCAAAGCATTCCCTATGCCTAGAACTGGAATGCCTCGACCTTGGCACTATTGACATTTAGGGCTTGACACTTCGTTATGGGGACTGTCCTGTGCATCGAGGATGTTTAGCAGCATTCCAACCCCTACCTGCCAGTTGCAGCAGCACTCTCCTCCCTCCGTTGCAACAACTAGAAATGTGTCCAGACATTGCCAAGTGTCCTCTGGGCGGTGTGCTGAGGGGTGTTATTGAGAACCATTAAACTGACCAGTTCCCCATCTACTCATCCTTCTCTCTCCTGGTTATAACCCCCATGACAAATCTTACCTGATTGTCTCAACCTTTGTAATAGATTGCGCTCTCCAAGAAAGCATTTCCCAGGACCTGAACCCAGCAGGCATGAGGTCTACCTTCTGGAAAGAGAGGTCCATGGTGGGAAGCGACCTTTTTTAATATCTGCCTGGTTTCCAATACTGTACTGACACATAACAGAACTTGAAAATTATTTGCTGAATGAAGATATGATTGCCTGCTCCTATTCAAACACTTTTCTCTGTGAAACTTTTACTAAGTTTCTTAGTCAAGGTCAGAGTCTTTCTTTTCTTTACTCCATAGTATTTTGCACATGTTCCTGTTCCCCAGCATTGATTACAATGAACAATAATTATAAACAACTCTTTAATAAATATTTGTGGGAATTAAATCACACCCTCTCTATTCTTAGGTCTCTTTCTAGAAATAGAAAAACTGGGTCTGTTCCTGTGCCAGGAATCTCATGATCTACCTTTTCCTTCTCTACTATACCTGTTCTGGCCCTGGAGGTCTCAGCCATACTTGCCCCTCTCACCCACTCATCCATCTTCCTTAGCTGATATTTCAGAGGAGGAATAATGGCCCAGAGCTGCTGAGAACCAAGAGCCCAAATCCTTTTCCAGGTACCATGCTGTCTCACTCTCCCCTGACTGCTCCCAGCCCTCCCACTGAGTTCTGCGAAGTCTCAATATCACAAGATGCTTGCTTAGGAGACTCTCCCAGGAATAGGAGACACCATTTCTGCACTGTCCCACCACCTAGTAACTGGAAATTTAAGGGTGAAAGGGAGTAATGATATTGTTAAAGTAAACATTCAAGAGTACAGCCTGCTTGGGAAAAGAGTTTGGTACTCAGAGAAAAGCTGGGTAGCTCCATATGGTTCATATGCATCCTTCAGTCACAAAGACCTATGAGGAGAAGATGCCGAAGTGAACATTTATGTTTAGCATCTGACCCTCTGCATAAATAACAGCATAGAGGCTGGTGTTTGAGGTCAGCTCCATTTAAACAGCAAGGCCAGGTGGAGACACAGATGCTGGACCTTTGAACTCCATGTGTTGTAATCCAGATGTTCAGCAGAGGTGATAAACTTGGGTCACTGACAGTGAGAGAGTGTGGTGCTCTTCTAGCATCTTCCACAAGGAGCTCTGGACAGCAGACTTGGCTCCAGGCCCACTTTTCTAGTCAGAGTCAAGAAACAGTAGCAGCTGCCGTTGTTGCTAGGCATGAGGGAACAGTCACTGGGGAGTTGGGAGAGCCTGTAGGGGGAGGTGGGTAGCAGGAAAGAGGTCACCAAATTGAGCGTGCTTAGCCGTTGCCCACGTTTGCATTACATGAAGACACTCTGCAATGGGAGAAATAAGCTTTTAATGACAGCCCTGAACAAATATGATCCGTGTGACCAAATCAGACTCAAAAGCAACTGCTATCATTTCTTACAGGAGGATTTGCTCAATTGCATGGTTGTTCTAGGAGTTTCCTCATCCCACACTGCTTCAAAAGTATGTACGGAGCGAGGGGTTTGAACTTTTTGAATTTAATGCAAAGCACATATGTTGTTTGGGTTTTGCTTGTTTTTGTTTGTTTGTTTTTATGGCTACAAAATATGTTACACAAAAAAGAACCCTATAGCAATAAAACAGCAATGCACACACACACAAGCTCCAAAAGGATGCAACACATTTCTAATGAAAGGAAACAACCACCTTCGCTTTATCCACACGAAAAATAAAAATGAGGCAGAGGGGCCACCGATTCATCCAAAGATTGTGGAATCTTACTTAGCGGCGAGTGAGTAGTGTTGAGGCTTGACTTAAAACGGGAATTTTTCAAAACGAAGCAGCTCCTGGAGGAGCGTAAAGAAGATTGACAATGGCAAAGGCAGCTTGAATGCCGGGCTTGATGCTGACCCTGCTTCGTGCCTTCCAATCGCAGCACTCCACTCAAAGTGCTCTTGTCAAGGATTCCAGTGACCTTCTAATTGATAAATCCAAAGGGCATTTTTCAGTCCACTTGTGACCCAAACTCTCTTCAGCAGATGACATAATTGCCCACTCTCTCCTCCTTGAAAGGCTCTCTCTCTCTGCTTCAATGACACCATCCCGCACTGCTTGTTGGCTAGCTTCCCCGTCACTCCTTCCCAGAGCTGCTTGGGACTGTCCTCTTATCCACAATGACTATGGAGCAGCTGCTGTTGGCTGCCAAGGCTTTGTGTACATTTTCTTATCGATTCTTCACACAACCCTGAGAAACAGGGCATAGCGGCTCCATTTCACAGACAGGGAGAGTAAGCCCTGAGTGAGGAAGGGCGCCTCTCTCTTTATCACAGGGCCAATAAGCAACAGGACTAGAATCCCTTTCTAGGTTTGTTTGACTCTAGAACCAAGTTCTCAGTTATTTTACTATACCTTCTCTTTTCCAGGTAACCCTTAAAAACAGAAATATACTCCAGGTTTCTATTTGGCTGCCTTTTCTTCTCTGTACTCCTCTCCCTGTAGATGCTCATCCACAGCCTCGTTTTCAGCCAGTATCTCTATGTTATCTTCAGTGATATGAAATCTGACCTCTGATCCTTATTTCCAATTATTTGCAAGATAACTTCATTTGCGTGTGCCACAGACATGTTGTCAGTGAATTCCCCAACTGCCACTGCATTCCTGATGTTGGCCAAAGTCCGTGATTGCTGAAAGTGTGCACATGTGATGGAGTTTGGAAGACATGATGAGGGAGAGGTTAAAAAGAAAGGGTTTTTTCCCTTTTAAAAAAGACATGAGGGCCTCCCTGGTGGCGCAGTGGGTTAAGCAGCGCACTATGAAGCAAACCACAGCCACTGCAGCCCGAGTTCTATCCCTGCTGCTGGCCAGGGAGGGGACCCACATGGCGCATCTAGTGGACTTAACTCATGACTGGACTTTGGGATGAGGTGAAGGGAAGAGGAGTCGAGTATGTTGTCACGATACTGTCTTTGGGGACTTAGCGAATCACAGTGGTATCAAAAGAGGCATCAGAAGGAAGACTGTTAGGAGGAGATACTGAGTAGAGCTGTGGGTGTGGTGAATTTGATGTCACCTAGGATGCTTTTGGCTGCAAGTAACAATACCATAAAACAAAAACTTACAGTGAGAAAATGTGTTATTACCATAATTGAAAGCACCTGTCCAAGACAAGCTAAACTTCTTCTTGTCTTTTTTATTTTTTTGCTGTTTTTACTGGTCTTCTGCACCTTACCTCATTCTGACCCAAGTGACCACCACCTAGTAATACCTTACTTCCTGAAAGATTTTAAAATTCATGCTAACCCTGAAGCTTCCTTTATTAAAATGTATTGCTAGTCCACCCTTGTTTTCAAGGTAAAATCTATCCAGTCAGCATAGTTTTAAGATACTTCAAGGTGGGACTTACCCCCCTGGACTCCCTTGCACAGCTCCATCTGTGCTCAAAGTTCCAGTACATTTTTTGTGGCCCATGACTCACTGCCCCTTCATGCACTACATTTGCTATTCCCTTGGCCTGGAATGTCCTCCCTGACTTTTCTCCTGGACAATGCTGGCTAGCTGGTACATTCTCACAAACCTTGGTTTGCCTCTGATATCACACAACCCGTGTAGATTTCATGCATGCCAGAGTGACTTTTTTATTTTTCATCTTTCCCCCACTGATTTTTATTTTGAAACCCCTACCTCAACTCTGTCCCAATCAGTGTGGCGCCAGTTTTTTCTTCAGCTCTGTCTCAAAGTTCTAGGCTTCCTAGTGTCAATGCACAGCGTGGTGTCTGGGCATCTTTTCATCACAGGTTGAGGTAGAGACACCCTGTTTTTCTCTCTATGGCTTCTTCGAGCTCAGAAGTCATCCTGGAAATGCCAGTTCTTTGCTAGGTTCCTGGAATCTCTGCAAGGAGGACTTGGACTTATCTGCACAGATACCACTGGCGGCTTTCTGGCTCGGGGGTCTGCCTCTTTCCCACACACTCTCTATGAAAGGATTCTCTCTGCTCTTGGTCCCCAGTCTTCTCTCTCTCATTAACCCCTTTCTCTCTCCTCATGATCTTCCCTGTGTCTCTCCCAGATTATGCCAGAAGCCAAGGCCTGGGTCCTTTACTTCAGGCTGTCAGCACTTAGGCTCTGGCACATAGTAGGTACCTTGAACGTAGCTGTCAAAAATTAAAATAACGGTAAGAAAAGAGCGGACTTCAGAGTCACAGAGTCCTGTGTAAAACCTGCCAATTTACTTCCCCACCATAAGGGGAAGAGGATAGTATGGAGAGGAAGTGACTGGTGCAGTATCCCTTCCTGCCCCCCAAAGCTCTGTTGTTTCTATGTCCGCCCTTTCCTAGCCTTACCAGAGTCTGACTCAACTTTATTAACTTCCTTCACTCTTCAAGTGGCCCAGACTTCTTCATCAAATGCCTCTCTATTCAAACTTCTTTTTTTGTATACTTAGTTTTTTGCTTACTCCTCCAGGTGTGTCCCTTTTCTTTTTCTAGTCAACTACCTTCAGGATTCTTGTGTTCTAAGGATTCAGTTTGTGATAAAGTACAAAGAACTTAGAATTCTACTTACACCACACCCTGGTTCTGGGACACTGGGCAAGTGTCTGAGTGACTTCTCCTCATCTGGAGGATGGGAATGTTAACTAATTTAACCAGATCCTTTAGAGCATGAGTTCTGGAGCCCAAATGCCTGGGTTAAAATCCTTGCCCTAGCAACTTTCCAAATGTGTGGCTCAGGGCAAGTGGTTTTTCCTTGTCTTTGTTGCCTTAATCATATAAAGGGACCATCACAGAAGTTACCCTACAGGGTTATTGAGTTAGAATACCTCAAGTGATTCACACCTCACTTGAGACAACATGCTATATATGTCGGTTATTATTATCCCACAGGTCACCTCTGCTTAGCTACCGGGAAGCTCATGTGTATTTGTCTGCTCAAGTGCCCATAACAAATACCACAGAGCAGATGATTTAAACAATAGAAATGTATCACCTCACAGTCTGAGGGCTGCAAATCCTAGGTCAAAGTGTCGACTGGGTTGGTTTCTCCTGAAACCTCTGTCCTTGCAGATACTACCTTCTCATGTGTTACCCCATGTCCCTTCCTCATCTCAGGAGGTCATCAGACACACTAGATTAGGGCCACCAAATGGTCTCGTTTTCACTTAATCACTGCTTTGAAGGTCCTGTCTTCCCTAAGTGAGGCTAAGTTAAAGTTTTAATGTATGAACTTGGGGCGACACATTTCAGTCAAAACATGTAGTTAGATGTTACATGTCACCAACATTAGATGTTCCTGTGAGTAAGCCTCTTTATTAATCTAATTTTAAATGATCAAGTCACAGAATGTTTGGGTTCTCAAGATTCTTTTTGTGGTGTTATAGAGAGAACCTGCCATCAGAGAGGATTAGAAACCCAGGTTAAAATCCTGCTCATGGTTCCATGGCTATAGGTGAGTTAGGTGCCAGGCTGGAGCTCCAATCTTCCCCCTGAGGAGAGGGAGGAGCGGGTAACTCATAGCCTTATAGCGGCAAGGGGCTATGGGGAACAAGGGCCACCATATTTGTGAGGCCCTGACTAGTCTATGTCCTGGTTTTGTCTCTGATGAAAACAATAGGACTAGATGGATGGTCTTGACTCTCCTTTCCAATCCTCCAAATTCTATGCTCTGATTTAAGTATTAAGAACAAGCTGGGGAAGCAGTTTCTGTGCCCAGGTGTCAATAGAACAAATGCAGGAAATTGCACCAGGGCAGGTAATCCCTGCACTCATATTCTTGTCACAGTGGAGCGGTGCCAACTGCATCATTCATTCCTTGGGGGCTGGCATGAGTGGCTGGTCTGCCTTGGCAGGAACTCACAGTACCCTGGGCCCAGAAATGAGGTTTGCCAGGATTAAGACTCTGCCTTTAAGACTCTGAGGTCTCAGAAAGGAGCACTTGGACTCAACTACCACAACTTGCCACCTTCCCAGGCATCTCCAAACCTGCCAGTTCTTCAAGGACTGTTGTGCTTTGGAAGCAGCACAGTGAAAAGGGGACCTAAGGGATGGACTTGGGGGGAGTCACTGAGTTTGAATTTGAACTGTCCTGACTCCGGGCAGACTGTTTCACTGACTCAATTTCTTCATCTGTCAGACAGGATGATAATAGTTCTTACCTCACTAGATCATTTGATGCTTCATTTAGGGTAATTGGTATAAATGTACTTCACTCAGTCCACAAATAGTTTTTGAGCTCCTGCTTTGTACTGGAATATTCCTTAAACTGTTGTAGGGGATACAGAATGGACTAAAGCAAAGTCCAGGATCCTGATAGAAATAAAATAAAATTAGTGAAAGAGTGAGGTGAGAAACAAACCATACATCACCTTGTGACAAAGATGTAAAGAAAAAACATGCAGGAAAAGGGGCTGGCAGTGACAGGGGTTATACCAGCTAAAATAACTTAAGTAGGGAGGTTCTCTCTGAAGAGGGCCATTTAACAGATGCTGGATGATGAAGAAAGGAAGCCTTGGAAACG
Source organism: Galemys pyrenaicus (assembly GCA_019455555.1). Lineage (NCBI taxonomy): Eukaryota > Metazoa > Chordata > Mammalia > Eulipotyphla > Talpidae > Galemys > Galemys pyrenaicus. The sequence goes on along the minus strand of JAGFMF010011868.1, from coordinate 3,534,825 downwards.
TCTGGGGGACAATAGGTAGAATGGCCCTATGGGGTAGCCAGACATGGCAGGAAACTGCGGAGCTTGTTGAGGGTGGATGAGGTCCGCTGGCCTTGAAGGCTAGGATCAAGATTCTACATTTTAATTTAAGTGCCATGAGAAATCATCAGAAGAGTGATCTTTGTCATCTTCATCATAAAAAGATTCTTCTGATTGCTGTTAGGAGAAGAGTTTTTAAAGAATTCTGGTAGTCACAAAACTGATTGTTTGCCAACCATGTTTTGCTCTCCACAACACTTGGTAGTTGTATTTCCTGTCTGAGTAGGGCCATGTGACTAACCAATGACTGAGTAGAAGACATACATGCAACTTCAGGTCCAGCCGTTAACCACAGGATGAGACTCCCTCCCCCACCCCAGAACTCCTTTCCTTCTATCTTAGGGATTGACAATGCCCAAGGTAGACCCTACTCAGCAGCCCAGAGTTGCCGGGAGGTGATGTGGGACAGCACTACAGCTGGTCTGCAGTGGGCATGCTGCTCAGCTAGAGATCGCAGATGATCAGGATAAATAAGCAAGATATGGGGATGCTAACCACACCATAACCCAGCTGCAGGAAACAAAAGGGGAACAAAGAGGTCACTTAGGGGCCCCAGGGTGGTTGTAGAATGTTAAATAAATAGAATAACATGGTATGTGCCCTGTGAAACTGACTTCTTTCATTGAGGACCACACATCTGAGATTCAACTGTACACATGCACCAGCAGTCTGGTCTTCTTTCTTGGTGAGTAGTACTCCACAGTACGGATAGACCATGCTTTATCATTCCCCAGCTGAAGGGTTGTTTCCAAAAATGGTGACTAAGAATAATGTTTCTATGAATATTTGAGTACAGGTTTTTCTGTAAACATGTGTTGTTATTTTTCTTGATAAATCCCTAGCTGTGGGGTTTCTGCCTCTTATGGTAAGTATATATTTAATTTCAAAAGTTACTGCTAAGTCTTTTTCTAGAGGGACTGTGCTGCATTGTACTACCACCCATATGTGAAGGGCCTCCTACTCTCCCCAGCACTTGGGATTGTCAGGACTTTTTTATTTAAGCCAGTCTAATGTGCAAGTGATAGCTCATTACAGTTTTAATTGACATTTCCTTAATGAATAATGTTGTTGATCATCTTTTATGTGCTTATTAAGCATTCCTGTATTTTTTGGGCACCATGTTCATTCAAACTTTTTGTTTGTGTTTTCACTAAGTTGTTCATATTTTTATTGTAGAGCAAAAGTTCTTCTCACATTCTGGATGAGTCCTTTATCAGCTATGTGCTTTGCAAGTATTTCCCAATCTTGACTTGTGTTTTCATTTTCTCAGTGTCTGTCAGAGAGCAGAGGTCTTAAATTTTGATAAATTCCAAGCTATCAACTTTTTTTTAAAGTTTTTTATTTTTTATCAGAGCTCAAAAATCTTTGTCTTTGTCCCAAGGCAGTAAAGGTTTTCTCCTGTATTTTCTTCTGGAAGTGATATAGTTTTATACTTAGGTCTGGATCTGTTTTGAATTAATGTTTGCAAATGGTGTGAGGTATTACCCAGAGCTGTTTTGGCTTGTGTTATTTCCCACTGTGCAGGCAGCAGATCAATAAAACTTCACATCTCTGATAAGCATGTGTACAGGTGACATTGTAACTGATTGCAAAATCAGGTCAAGGTTCAAACACAGATGATGAGTGAAGCACCATCTCTCTGACTCCAAGGCTGCTTTTTCAGAAGTTAACCCTTCTTTTCAGTGTGACTCTATTGTTGTGCCCAGTGAAGCCAGCACAGACCTGTCCTTATGTGAAACGAGCTGGGTTCTTCCTAGTTCCTAAGGCACTCTAGGTCATTAGATGCTTCCAGAGACAGTGTTCACGCTCAAATTACTGAAGGCACATTCAGTACAAAGTAGGGCATTAAATCTTAGCAATTAGAAATCATAACTGTGCTAACGCCCATCCTTCTTAGGTGTGTTTTTAAATCCCCAGCTAGTACTGTTTTATACTTCCTTTCCCCTCAGTAATACTAGCTTTGAAAATTTCATTAAAATCATTTAGATTTGGGTACCCTTAAAACTTCAAGAATAAAATCGGGGAGGAGAGATGGCTGGGTAACCAATAGAGAATTGCCAAGTTGTGAATTGGCCAACTGTGGATATTTTTGTTTCAAGATTTATTTTAATTATGCATACAAGAACTGGGGTATAGGCCAGAAGTGGGGTGGGTGAGAGGATTCACCAGAGACAAACTGGGGAACAGAACTGGTGGACAGATTGAAGTACACTGCTCAGGGGAGTAGTAGGCATGACAGCAGAGGTCTGCTGCACCATGTGGGTCACCTCCCTGGCTTGGGGCGTAGGGCTCTAGCTTGTGCTGCAGTGGTTGCTGGTAGTTTCATAGTGCTGCAACTGAACCCGCTGGGCCACCAGGGAGGCCACCAATCGTGGATATTTTAAGGAAGGCTACTATCTTGTACGATTGCCACCACTCCAGGAGTAAGGGGGAGTTTACAAAAATACCAAAAGATGCCAAAAAATTCAGACCCATGAGAATGGTTATTATCAAAAAGACAAGAAACAACAAACCTTGGTGAGGATGTAGGAAGAAGGGAAACCTAGTACTCTGATGGTGTGAATTTACCTTGGTCCATTACCTGGTGCATTGATATGGAAAAAATTATGGAGATTATTCAAATAACAGAACTTCTATACAATCCAGCTATTCCACTCCTAGGCATTTACCCCCCAAATTAAAAAAAATACTAAATTGAATAGCCATGTGAACCCCTATGTTCATTGTTATCTCGAAAACCAATGTAATGAAACCAAGGTAGACCAATGTTACTTCAATAAAAATTTAAAAATAAACATTGCCAAGATATTACCAGTTAAAAAACAAATACTAACAACATTAAAAATTCCATGTACTTTTAAAATTTCTAAATATATAAATATATATTATGAATGAAAGGGGAACATTTAAATAAACCCTACAATGTAAAAAAAAAACTGGAAAGACATAATCTCAAAATAAAAAATAGCCCTTTCTGAGAATCAACTATTGCTAATTTAATTGAATATAGGAAAATATTCACACATTTATCCATTATTTTTCTCCCTTTACTGCAGATATGTAGAAACTTCACCTTGAATTCACCTTAAAAACTTCAGGGACTCAGACCCTGAAGTGTATAATATGGGTGAGGCAGGAGGAGGTATTTGGAGAAAGGCTTTTTTTCTCTCCCTTGATTATAGTACCTTTAGCAAGTACTCCTAGGGTTCAACATTCTAGTCTTAGTATTTATATTTCCTGCTGGGAGTAGTGTTTATAAATTTAAAAGTAGGAGAAAGCTGAGCTGATAATATTCCAGACCCTTCTTTTGCCTGGAACCAGTATTTTTTTTTTGCTTCTCTTTGAGCAAAAGAAAGGAGGGAAGCACATTGGAGCTGACTCTCCTAGTTCAACACTTAGGCCAATCTAACCCTTCCACACACCCCTTCTCTCACCACCCCCTTGCTTTAAACACCCTCTCCTCCACCCTCCACCACCCACCTCCCCAAAGCACTGCCTCTCCCACCACCACCTTTATTGAGGTAGAAGGCAGACAGCCCCAGGTAGGCATGTATTCTTATTAAATTCATCAGTGACTTTTCTGGCACGCAGGATAAAGAACCCACTACCAACTAAGCCTGCCTGGCTGTACAGGGTCTTCCTCATCCATTTCTCCAGGTTTATTTTCTCTCCCACAGGGATCAAGCCCCCACTTCCCCTCACTAGCTATATCAATACCCTCCCCACCCCCGGTATCCTCTTCCCTTATATCCTGAACTTTGTCTTTGTAGCAATTGTCAGAGTCACAATTATCTGGCTTTTCAAGTAGAATTTAAAATTCTATAAGTTATAAACACCAAAAAATTAGGACTCAAACCTGACTTGTTTACCAGATCTTCTAGTCCCTGGCATGGGGCATGGCAATTAGTTGCTGCTCTAGAAATTACTGTTAAATGAGAGAAAATTTCTTTAACACATGCTCCCGGGCACTGTTCGGGCACTTGATATGTATCGGTTGGGGGAGGGGGCAAAAGGAGAAAAAAAATTCTTGCTATTATGGAGCTTCTATTCTACTGGGGCAAAAATCTGTCAAACAAGATGCATAAACTACATGTTATGTTAGATAAATGCTAAGGAGAAACAAACAAAACAGTTAAGGGGACACAGGCATAATCACTGTGGTTTGATCTATGGAATTTTTAGATTGGGTAATCAGGGAAAACGTCATTGAAAGATGTGACTTTAGAAAAAAGATCTGAGGGAAGTAAAGCAGTTGAAACTGCAGTTATCTGTGGAAAGCATTCCCGGCAGGCAGAACAGCAAGTGCAAAGGCTCTGTGGTGGGAGCACGACTGTTCCAGGAACAGCAAAGATTCAGTATGACTGAAGTGGGTTGCATGAAGGGAAGGGAGGTTGGTCTTTTAATCTATGCTACATAGCCATGGTATTACCAGATATTTCTTGGGGAGAGGTTCTAAGCAGCAGCTATTCTAAAACCCTAGATTTCAAATGACTTTTTTTTTTTTTTTTAAGCAGTAGAGCCAGTTTTTCAAATGAAACATGAAATAGAAGTTCCAGATAAGAAACAGAGTCATGCTGTTCACCTCATGCTGTTCTAAAGCAACACCCTGGAGAAAAATAAGCTCCCTATCCTGGAGCAATAAAACCACTACTCTAGAATCCTAGTGTGGCTCTGTCTAGACTCATGTGGCACTACACCCAGAAGTTGTCTCCTCTAGCTCCAGTAAACTAACTACAAAGAGACTTTCAGTAGATATTTACCTCTAACATGTGAATGAAATTAGAGCCTCTGTAGTTACAAGCACATGGAACTGTGTGGGTCTGCTATTTTCCTAGAAATTAGTTCTCCATTCTGGAACTTCTTTTTACTTATAAGCATAAAACTTTTTCTTTTTTGAAAGGTGAAACAGGGCAAAGGCATAAAAAAATACCTTAGAAAAACCAGTTTTCTATGGGTAAACAAAGCTGTATTTGCAATGAAATACCATGCATTCAAGCAAACAAACGAAAATGAGTTAGTAACATAGATACCAGGATGGAAGCATATTACATATGATGGGCAAAAGGTGCCTGCCAGACACATGAGTAAATGCCATATGAACTGGCTATTTGATGTTCATGAACAGCAAAATAATCTTTGCTGATAGCATTGGCAGGCAGACTGAAGGGGTATCCCAGGACCCTCAGACTTACACACTCTAATGAGGTTCTGCCATCTGCTGCATAAAGACAAAGCATACTCTTCATGTGGAAGAATTGTAGTACTATTACATGAGTAATATGTACTATTACATGAGTAATAGATAAGTGTGCATAGAGAGGAAATAAGAGAAAGGATATAGTTTCCCACTGAAACACTCAAAGTTACCCATCCCTCATGGATAAATGCCCAACCTAAGTTGACCTAAAGTGGAGCTGCTGAGACCTGAAAACTTGCCACAAGACTAAGACACCTTCTGGCAGGGAACCACAGAAAGAAGCAGAAGGGGCCAGGCAAGTCTGGGATGAAAGTTGCAAAATCAAAGTACAAATCAAGGTAACAGCTGCCATTGTCAGCTGCCCCAAGGGTTTTTTACTCATGTCTCTTCCATGAGTTTCTGTATGTCTCAATACCTAGTATCTCTTCCATGTCCCTCAAATCCCTGGTGCAAGTTCAAAGTCAGGAAGCAAGCATGACTTCTTCACATGTCTCTCTGCTCCAAATCACATGTGTCTCTTCCAAGACTCCTCTTCAGATGTTTTTCATGTCTTTGTCATGATTCCCATCTCCAGCCTTCATTGTGGTGGGGGAAAAGGAGGAGAGGGAACATGGGACCTCCCCTTTCCATAGACATTACTCTTTGTAACAATTCCTCTCTATAACTTGAGGGGTTGGAAAAGTGGTTACCTCCAGGGAGGGGGATAGCTCACTGAAAGGATGGATATATTCTTTATTTTGATCTGGATAGAGGACACAAAGGTGTAGAATGTGTGTGTGTGTGTACATAAATTCACTGTGCTGCACAGCTCAGTGCATTTGTGCATTTTATTCTATGTAAATAATAGTAATAATGATAATAATAAAAAGAGTCTTCCCATTACCAGTAGCTCCCAGTTACCCTCCCCAGAGGACTCTCCTCCAGTAAGGAGTTGTTTTTTTTTTTTTAAAGATTTATTTATGCACACAAGAATGGGGGTACGGCAGAGGTGTGGGGTGTGTGTGAGAGGATTCACCAGAGACAGAGTGGGGAGCAGAATAGGTGGCTATACTGAAATACACTGCTGAGGGGAGCAGTGGGTAACATGTGGATCACCCCCTGGCCAGGGACAGAACTCATGCTTTAGTGGATAGCTTCATGGTGCTGCGACTTAACCCCTTGCACCACCAGGGAGGCCCCCAGGTGGGAGTTTTTAATGTTCCATTTCTTTCAGTACCTTCACACCAGGGGTAGAGTCTGAGCAGACATCAATGGCCATGGTTGCTGGTTCTGGGCTATGGTTTTTGTGCATGTTCCTCAGCTTTCTCTGGTCCCTTTGTCCCTGCTGCCCCAAACCATCCTCCTCCTTTTCCTCCCTCCCTACAAGAGACAGCAGGGCTGGGAGCAAGGCGAGGTTGCTGACCCTAGCTCAAGAGAGCTGTTCCTCCTGGCCCTCCAGGGTGTGTGCCTGGCCGGAGAGGACAGTGTGTGCTGATTTAGCTTATCCTACACACATTCCCTTCTGCTTTTATTCTCTCCCTTTTGATTCCTGGACCCCTAGTACTTTCTGCTTCCTGGGCACTCAGTTTCAGTGAGCTTTTCTGGGCTCACCCTCTGGTAAGCTTCCTTTCTACAGGTCAGTCCTGATGATACCCCACTTCGTGTTTGCATATAAATGAGGCCTATCTCAGTGGATGCTGAGGACCTATTTTATCTTCTCTCCACACTTCTGTCCCCCAATTTCAAGCATCATCCTTTGACCCTGTCCTCATCCCCATCCAGGGCTTCAGCACCTTCTAGACTTTTATCATCTGGGGTCCTCCCCTACCACGACTCCTTGTTGCCCCGTGGGTAGAGGGGCCCGAGTCACTTTTAAGTCAGTTTGGCAAGTTTTCAGGACGCTTCTAAAGCGGGGGAGGGGAGGAACAAGCAAGGCTCAGTCTTAGCAGTCCTCAACCTGATACTTTGTATTGGTTCTTCCTAAAAGCTGTGCGCTTTTAGAGCATTGTCTCTGAATTTTCAAAACAACTCTAGGAGGAGAGTTATGTAGCCTCATTTTGGTGATGAAGCTGCCAAAGCACAAGGTTAGCCTGCTGGCATGTGGCCGCCAGGATTTGAACAGTAACTTCCCTAGGGAAACGCCCTATTTAGACTGGGGGAGGGGGCTCAAAGAGGAGTCAGCGAGTCACCGCACAGGAGCTCAGTGTCCGGCCTTGAGGGACCTTTAGTTGTGCCACACCCTTTCTGCACAGTTCCCTTCCGTGTCGGGGGCCTGGCAAGGGGCTTAGGTTGACTTATCGGCCGAAGGCAGAGACTTCAGGTAGAGATTGAGGCTCCGCGTGGCAGAGGAACAGAAGGGCGCGGGGGAAAAGGGCCAAAGAGGCGCCGTCAGCTCCCGGGGCACTGCAAGCCTCGAGGCATTGCGTTCCGGAGGCTGTTTCAAGCCTTCGCGGAGCGCGCAAACTGCGCGGAACTACTTCCCCGGGCCGGTTTCGGGGCCAGGATTCTGAAGACAGCCCCACGGGGCGGCAGTGCACGTCTCACAGCCCACCGCCAGCTCCCGGGCGCGGCCACGTGCGCCCCGCCGAGCTCGCACGCTCCGTCGCTCCGGGCCGCGGGGCCACCGTCAGGCACGCGCGCCCCCAGCGCGCACACACTCCCGGGCACGCACACCGACGGCCCAGCCCACGTCCGCCACGCCCCGCCCTCCCCCGCGCCCCGCCCCCGCCCTCGCGGCACGGCCGCTGCCCTCCCATTGGCCGCACCTCGAGTGACGCGCGGCGCCCGGCCCCGCCCCTCGTCAGTCACTCGGCGGAGGCGGCGCTGGCGGGGACTAGTCTCGTCCGGAGACTGGCGGCGGCGGCGGCGGCGGCGGCCGGAGCTCGAGCCCCAGCGGCTGAGGGCGGGCGGGCGGGCGCGGGGGAGGGAGGGGGGCCGGTCCGCGACGACTCCCCGGACGGCGTTTCTCCTCCGAGCGACGCCGGTTTCGGCTTTGGGGGGGGCGGGGGTACAGCCCATCCATGACCATGGGCGACAAGAAGAGCCCGACCAGGTACCTGCTCCGAGCCGAGGGGCGGAAGGGGAGGGAGGGTTGGGGGCGGGCGGGGGCCGGCGACGACTAGGCCCCGGAGCCACCCGGGGCGGGGGGAGGCGCTGCTAAGATGGAGATCCGGGGGCGGGGGGAGGCGGCGGCGGGCGGTGGCGGCGGCGGCGGGAGGCGGTGTCGCTCCCGCTCGGGGCCGGCGGCCGTGCGCGCCGCAGCCATGGCGGCGGCTCCTCACCGCCCTCCGCCGCCGCCGCCGCCACTCCTCCCAGACAAAGGGAGATTTAACCAGGTGGGGAGGGAGGGCGGGCGGGCGCGAGCCTGTGAGGGGAGAGGGAAGGAGCCGACCCGCTCCCCGCGCCGGCCGCGGGCTGCCCCTGCGCGACCCCTCCAGATCCCGCCCGCGGCGCCCTCCCGGCCCCCCCAGCCCGCGCTCCAGTCCACAAGTCCGCCCGCTTTCTGCGCCCGCGCGGCCCTTCTCGGGTGCCGCCGCCGCCGCTGCCGCCGCCGCCTGCGTGCGAGGCACACGGCCCGGTCCTGGAGGTGGCCGGGTGCCGGTGGGGTTGGGGGGGGGAGCCCGGGGCCCAACTCAGCCCCTCCTGCAGTAATCTAAAAGGGTGGTGGGTGGTCGCCCAGGCTAAGTTTCCTGCGCTGGGTTTTTGCGAAATTACGACGACTCACCAGCGCCTGTATTTTGCTGTCTTTCCCCTTTCCGTGGTGTTCTTCCATCTCCGATCTCCACTCCTCTGAAGGCCAAAAAGACAAGCGAAACCTGCCGCAGACGAAGGGTTTTGGGATTGTAGCGTCTGCACCTTCAGAAACAGCGCTGAAGCCTTTAAGTGTAGCATCTGCGATGTGAGAAAAGGCACTTCCACCAGGTACTTGAAGATATGTGTTACCTTTGTTGCACGACTTTTTAAAATTTTTTTTAAAGGTTGAGGTAGAGGGTGGCTGTACTTTCTCCCTTTCCAACTTGTTGATGACCGCTTTTTCTGCATTGGGGTGAGGGTGGGTGGGTGATGTGTTGTTTTTCGGTTGTATTTCACGTTGGGTGCACGGCCTCATGCTCACTAAGTGATTTATTGGAGGGAATTTTTCCAGCTTTTCGCCGTATTTTAAACACACTGGATTTATTTGACACTTGTATCCATTGGCTTACTGGTATTGGCTCAAAAAGAGAGGAAACAGTGCTTTTGCTATGGATTCTAGGACGTTAAGACCTTTTCATTTTTGCCGTGTGCAGAATGTTTTTAATTTGCCTGTCCTGAATTATTTTGCTCTTTGAGAAATGTGGTGGTGGTAGTACAGCAACTCTGGTTGTGCTTTTCCTGTCTTGAGCTGCAAATGTCTGTTATTTTCTTGCACTTGAAAATAATCACTGGGGTTTGATAAAGTGTGTTTTTTTTAATGGCTGAGCTGTCAGTTTGTGTGTGTGTGTGTTTCTCCTTTCTAACTATGCAGAGTGGTGACTGGAGAACGATTTTGCAAAATGGTGAAATGAGTAGTGGGAGTACACTGAAGTTTGTGTTTAAAGCTTTATTGTATTCAAAAGAATCTTGAAAGAATTTCTTTTCATTTAGGTGAAGGTAGGAAACTGCATCTGGTATCAAAGCGTGTTGAACTACTCCAGACTTAACATTTAAAGGAAATGTCACAGCTCATTTTGTGGTCTTTGGTCATCTTTTAACTTTTATCTGGAATTTGTTGCTGTGATGTTAAGAGTTTCAAGTTCAACTATTTTTACTGTCTTTTAACCGGTAGACATTGAGCGGTGTGTGTGTGTGTGTGTGTGAAAGAGAAAGTTCCTAGTGGATTCCTGAAGACTTAAAAGTTGATTGCCAAAAGTCTCATAGATTGCTGGTTTTTGAGTTGGTGCCATTCCAATAGGACTGTGTAGTAGTACTCCGAAGTTATGACTGGATGTTCTTTGACTAAATAAATGTGCCCTGTCAGGGCTTCATTGCTTTATTTATAACTGGTATTAAGTGGGATATGGGACAACCTAAAAGAAAATAACTTCGGGTTATTTGGTCTAATTAATGGGGGAATAGTACCATGAATTCTACTAATTCTTTAGATATTTTTGAATAAAAATGCCCAAGAACACTCAGTACTGCCTCATAAGTAATTTTTCACTTGATCTTAGCCAAAAGATCGAGAAGCGATATAAGTAATTTTAAGTTCATAGTATTTTTTTGTGTCGTCACAGAATGAATTTGGTTTAAAAAAAACACAACTCATTGGGTTTTGTTTTGCTATCTCAAAACAGGGAAGTCCATCAAATGGCATGAAAGTTTAGAAATGTGTATTATTTAAAGCAATAGTGATTGTATTTTTTTATGAGTAATGTTTTTTACGTGTAGAATCCCTCAGAGGCCAAGCCTCTTTATTGTGGTTTTGGTTTGAGTGTTACCGTAGATGATGTTGAAGTAAATGACTAGGAAACTCCTAAGAACTTGAGAACTTACTGGTTAAAAGAAACAAACCAAACTCAAAAGTTTGTTACTGATATATTGCTGGGAATAATTATCTCATAATGAAATGCATTTCAGTTTCTGTATGTATAAGAAAATAATTTTGACTCATCATTTTGGAAGCACGTGTAAGGTTTTAACTTTAAAAACAGTATAGATGTTTAAAAGTTGTTTCAGAGCCATGGATGGTGATGACAAAATACCATTTTTAAAACAGATTTTTAAAGTTGCCAATAACAGTGTTTTAGAATCAGTTCCAGTACAGGATACTCACTGTCCTTAAGGGTTTGGATAATTCTGTGATGTGTCCCTTGTCGAGCAGGATTTGAACACAGACTTAAGAGGCCAGAGAACTTAAGGGTACCATCAGTTCATGGTACCCTTAACTTTGCCTAAATTTGTTTCATCTTGGCTATTTTCAGTGTTTTGCTGTTCTAGATCCATTCTGGAATTTGTTAATTGGAAGACAAGTAACATTTTGTCTTTCTTAGTTGTGAATGGGCTGCATGTGGGAAGAATTTCAGTTGTTCATTTTGTCCTATTTAGTGCATTAAACATTGGTTAATTTCTATGATACTAATTACTTCTATTTATTTTCCTTGGACCTTTTTTGCATAATTTTCTTGAAAACTCTTAAAGGTTTGGCATTTGCCCTGAATATTGGTATTGCCATGGTATTGATGGCAGTGGCAAACATGTTGGTTTTTAGACACTTGAGTAAAGACCAAAAATTGTGGATTTGAAATATAATTTTTAATTAATAAAAGCACTTTTTAAACCTGTTAACTGGTAAAGAAACTGGATATTAATGCTCTGAATTGTTTTGGGTTATAACCTAGCTGGTTGGCTAACCAGTCGTCAGTTTGACATTTGTTCATTATCTATGTCATTATTATCACCATCATCCACCATTCAGCTAGGAAAAAGAGCTTATTAATGATTGTTCAGTAACATCCAGAATTGTACCCTCTGAAGGTAGAATTGATATTCCTCAATTTGAGTAGGAAAATATTGCTAGAATGCGAAAGGTATTGCTCTTGACATTGGGGAGGGAATATTAAAGGGTTGGTAAAGACATGTTTCTGAATAACCACAATCTAAGTTTTAAAATAACTAAGAGAGGTATACATAAACTACTATGGGGTGGGGGTTGTGACTTGGGAAATCAATTAGAGATATCCATGCCCATTTATGCTGGATAAGAAGGATTGATTTCTACAAAATCACCTGCCAACTTTTTACTATTTCTGTGTGTGCTAGATATTTTTCGTTTTCAGAAGGAATCATAAAAGTGATTGTAGAAGTCTCTTTCTTTGTTTCTAGAGCACTATAGAGCAAAATGAAAGGGAGACCAGAAGCTTTTAAGGACTATATTAGGGAAATAAGGGACACTTCTAGAGGTTCGTGGGAAGTAGAGGTATTTTTTGGATGTAGTATCAATTATGTGTTGGATGTCTGTGGGTCTTAGATAAATTCCTTTTTCCAGCTATACTGTCCTAATCTAGTCTTTGTTGGTTATTTTGTCTTAATAGCCTTTTTGAAGTATAATTTACATACCATATAATGCACTCATTGTAGTGTACAATTCAGTGTTTTTTAGTAGTTTTAAGAGTTGTGCAACCATCATCACAAAGCAGTTTTAGAACATTTCCATCACATCATACGGTTTGTTCATACCTGTGCTGCACTATACTTTTTATGTCTGTCTTTGACATGAGCATGGAGGAGTTATCACAGGTAGGCAGTTTTCCTCTCGATTCCTTTGTACCGTAAGCCTTTCCATAGACCATAAAGTGCCTTGTATGTAAGGTGGTGGTGGGTGGGGAAGAAACATCCCATTCCTAGGTGATAGCTAAAGTTGTATTTCCCAACCCACTTTGCCAGTCTCATGAAAGAGCATGCCAGCTCTTAAAAGGAGAAAAAGTGCACCTCACAAATTCACAAGATTACCTAAATATTCTGTTGAAGTTCTGGATTGTTGGAGAAAGTTGTTTCCTAGACTCGGTGATAAATGTATGATTTTTGGTAGTGTTACTTCTCTGAATTCAGTGATGACTTTATTGTAAATCAAAAATTTCCAGGACATTGTTGCAACACCTGTTGATTGGTGGTAGCACACTGAATTTTGACCTTCAGCTATTGCTTAAATCACACTTGAAAAATTGGAAATTTTTGCTTTGGGTAATTACATTTAGAACTTTTTTAGTCTTCATCATTTTCAAATTGTGTTTGAAACTGTGTTTTATTTATGTCTTGTTACTTGAATATGGTGTACTGTTCTTAAAGCTCTATAGACTTGTGAAAGTGAGAATTCAATTTAAATGTGTAATAAGACTGTAGAAATTACTAAGTTAAAAAAGTATTCAGGGTATTGAATTCAAGTTAGTATTGAGTAGTTTTGTGTATAAAAGGTTTTCCTTGTCCAGGAACTCTTCATTCTTTGAATTCTAACTGTACTTTTTCTCACCTTAAATTGAGACACCTTGGCAACTAAAATCTCTTGAATAGTCATGAAGCACTTCAGAAGTTTTAGGGGAATATACAGTGTAGTTAGGGACACATGAAAGTTTTGATCTTGGCTGAAAGCTTCAACAACACATCATTCTCTGATTTTTTTTTTTTTTTTTTTTAGTCTTTGCAGTATCTTTCTAAAACTTTCTTAAGTTTTACTAATTTTTCAGTCTTTTACATAACTACATAACTTTGGGAATAGTTTCACACCTCCCTATGTGCACGTGCTTTACTCACGTGCACTCTCCACCAGACTCCAGTGCTGATGTCCTATCCTTAGCCCTCACCTATCATTACTCTCCCCCATTCCCTCTGGTTCCCAGTGTATTTTTCAAAGTCTAAGAATTATTTTTGCTGTACTTGTTCAGTTTTGTTGTTGTTGTTTACATTCCTGTAACAGAATTATTTCACTTAATACAATCACTTGGCAGGCCATCCATTTTGTCCGAAAGGGCACTAGTTCATCTTCTAAAAATAGCTGAGTAGTAGTCTATTGAGAGAGAGATAGAGACAGAGAGTTCATAATTTCCTTGTCCATTCTGCTGTCAGTGGGACATTTAGGTTGGTTCCGTGATCCGGTTACTGTGAATAATGAACAAAGGCACGCATATATCTTTTCGTTAGTGTTTTAGCGTTAATGTTTTTGGGGTACATACCTGGCCAGAGATAATGCTGGATCGTATGGTATTTTCTGTATCCATTTTCTTAAAGAATCCTTACTGTTTTCTATAACTTGGCTGCACCAAATTTATTCCCACCAACCATGGATGAGTGTTCTTTTTTTCTCCATATCCTCAGCCACATTTATTGTTTCCACTCCTTTTGATACACAGGGCGTTCTCACAGGGGTGAGGTAGTTTTAATTTGCTTTGCCCTTTTAATAAGTGGCACTGAACATTTTGTTTCCTGTGCCTGTATGCCATCTGAAAGTCTTTCTTGAGGAAGTGTCTATTTCGGTCTTCTGCTTGTTTGTTGTTGAGTTGTATGAGTTCTTTGTATATTTTAGAAATCTAACCCCTTGTCATATGCATGATGTGCAATTACCTTCTTCCAGTACATAGGGTTTTGCCTTTTTGTGTTTTTTGTGATGGTTTCTTTTGAGGCTCAAAAGCTTTTTAGTTTTATGTTGTCCCACTTGTTTATTTTTGCCTTTATTTCTCTTGTCCTTAATCTTTCACAAAGGAGCTATAACCATATGATGGAAGTCTCTTTAACAGATCGTGTTAAAAGTGAGAAACTTGGACAGCCATATGCAAAAAAATTAAACTAGAGCCATACTTCATACACAAAAATTAATTCAAAATGCATTAAAGACTTGAAACCATAACATATTTACAAGAGGACATAGGTGGTGACACTAGTGGGTATCAACCACAGATACTTATTTGAGGATGGGTTGCCACTATTGATACTCTTATAATAGGAAAACTCCCTAAGAAAGCAGAGGGATTACCTGATGGTGCAGAGTCAGGCCTTTTCCTCTGATCATACACTGTGGTAGTTTTGCTGCTTAGGTGACATTGATTTTGTTGTGTTCGTCTTATGTAAAAATTCTCTGTAAAATGCATAGCAAAATTGCCTCTGTCTTCCAAATTATCAGCCTTATTAAAACTTTCAACCTTAGGGCCTCCCTGGTGGCGCAGTGGGTTAGGCAACGAACTATGAAGCAGGCCGCAGCCACTGCAGCATGAGTTCGATCCCTGCTGCCGGCCGGGGTGGGGACCCACATGGCACTGCAGACCTCTCCTGCTGTGCCCGCTGCTCCCCTCAGCAGTGTACTTCTGTTGATCTGCCTGTTGTGCTCCCCGCTCTCTGTGGTGAATCCTCTCACCCCCCACACCTCTGGCCTGTACCCCAGTGCTTGTATGCATAAATAAATAAATCTTTAAAAAAAAAAAACTTTCAACCTTATAGCTGAAAGAAAAGCTGGTGCAGTTTTACTTTGTTTTAAAGCTCACTTTTACCTAGAAACAGAGTGGTAATTTATTTTGTATTTGCTGTTAGGCTTATCGACTTAATGGTACTGACTGGATCTTGTGTATACCTGGTTACCTTACAGTAAACTACCTGGGTAGTTGTCGTACAAGTTTTTATTGAGTACATTAACTATCTGTGCTGTAAAGATGGAGAAGGTCCCTATTCTCATGGAGCTAAAACACTTTGAAAAGGAAGGGAAAATAAACAAGTAAACTGAAAAATAAAATAACTTCATTTAGTGGCAGAAATTAGAGAGATAGAGAATTACAGAATGATAAGTGGGGGACTGCTGGGTAGACAGTGTTAGGAGGCACATGGGGAACGGTAATGCTGCTTTCTTTTGGAGTAAGGGACGAGTTACTTTTGTACCATTAAGCTTGTTTGGTTAAGACATTTCAGAGTTGGAGCTTTGATGCATAGGCTGCTCAACTTTGCCTAGTTTCATGTCATAGACTAAAACCAGGCTAGCTAACTTGTTGGTATATCTTACTTGTTACTAAGATTGGAAAGGGTTGATTGCATTCAGTTAGGTGTTTATGTGGCCTACATTTATTGTGATTCAATAGATGCTGAAGAAATTTCAAGATTAATAAAAACTTCCTCAAGTGGCTGTCACTTACCAAAATAGCAGTGTTATTTCAGTTCATTAGTACTTTAGGTAATAGTGTTTCTTTTAGAATTGAACCAAAATATTCTACAATCTTTCTGGCTCTTGTTTTCTCTTTGGCCCATCACTAGAGATATTTTGTTTGGGCATCTTCCTTTATATTTCCTGCCATTAGTGCTTCCCTCATCTTTTTATCTTTTGGCTTTTAAGTGAACTTTTTAAATTGTAGCATACATGTGGAGAAATGCACAGATTATACGAACAAAAAAATGAGTACACCTGTGTAACCAGCTTCCAAATTAAGAACTAGAGTACTGGAACTCCAGAAGCCTTATGCACACTTACAGTCACGGCCCCACCCTAGCCACTGTCCTGACTTTTAGCATTCAGTGAGTTTTACGTGTTTTGGAACTTTATATAGTTTATATACATACTTTTGTGTCTGACTTCCTTCACTTGTTTTGTTTGTGAGATTCATAGCTGTTGTTTTCTGTGGCACTCCGCATGTACATCCTTACACATTCTAGCTCTTTGGCTTCTGTATGTTACCTACCCACTTGACACAGCCTTCTTGTCATTCTGTGAAAGAATAAAAACTGGTTTCTGAAACTTCAGCGTATATGGAGAAATGTTTGCCTCTCATCAGTAGCGTTACTCACAGTCATTTATATTTCAAAGTATTGGATGAAAAAATGAAATTTTTTACTTTCAAAGAACCTACCAAAATTGTTGAAAAGATAGGCTTTTAAAAAGTCAATAATATAAAGCATCCAGTGATGGGAACTTCATGGTAGACATGAAATGAATGAGTGTAGTAGACACAATCTATAGGGAGCATTGGGAAAGGCCTCACTGAATCTTGGATTTGAATCAGGTCTTTTTTTGATTATTGAATGTGGGATTTGTTGTTGTACAGTCTGATACAAGCTAATTTTTTTGCCCCTTACCATTTTAACTCTTCACTCTCTGCAGATATGTCAGTTGCACCTTTCTATTTCTCCCACAAGCAGGATATTCCCAGAATGTTGTACCATCATCATCCTAATGCATGCATACATACGATGTGCAAATCTCCACCTGGATGACTTCAGTAGTCTGTTTATCATTGCATTTAGGATAAATTCCAAATCCTAAGTATTTCAGGGGCTCCTGATTTGGCCCTTTGAACTTTCTGGAAACCATTTCCCATCACTCCATCCTGGCCCACCTCTCCTCCCTGGGATGTATGTGTTTAGTACCAAAGTGATGGCGTTTCATACCTTCACATCTGCTTGCTTTCTGGGTTTTCTTCTGAAATGCCTTGTCTTTCCTTATGTCCTGGTTGACTCTTAGTTGTCCTTCTAGGTGTCTCATGATGCCTTTCTCCATCCCTTTCAAGTCATGTTTACCTTGTCATATTTGAGTTGTATTTCAATTGTCTGTTTTCGTCATAACTTTTCCTATAGCTGTTAAAGTGCCTTGTTAATGATTCTGTAAATGTATGTAGAATAAACGGAGACTGGGAGTTTGAATTGGAGACCCCTTTAAAACCTTTCCAGTTAAGACTTCTAATAACTTTTCTTTCATATTATGACTGGGGTTTTCTGTATTCAGTGTTAGTTAGATTAACAAATATTGTCTTTATGAAGTGTTGTCTATAAAACTAGTTATTTCTGTTTATGTTTTCTAAATTTGTTCTAGAAATGAAATACAGAACTCCAGCCTTGGAGAATATAGGAAGTACATAACTTCTTGGAGTGGTTTTGAGCTTTGGAGCTTTAGGGCACTTAAACTAAATAACAACTGGGACAATTCTTAGTTTTTTTTTTTTTTTTAAGATGCCCATATTTTAATTTCAGTAGCCAAAAGTGATATCAGAAAGTCTGGTCATAAAACATCAAGCATGTTGTGCACAACCAATTTTGAGGTGTGATAAGGAACTAGAGGTGCATGCTTGTAAGCTGTCACCTACAGGCAGTTTGAAAATGTGACAGAATATTTTGAGTGTTGTTGGAAGTGTTAAGCTATATCCCCTATGTAAATACTCCATTTTAACTTGATAAATGTACTTTGTACCTGGTGTACATGACTACTCTTGAGAAATTTGGTATTAGTTTCTTCTGTTCAAGTCTTGACTCATTCACTTCATTCATTTATTTAGCTAAAATTTCAGTTCCATGAAGTGATTGACACACAGATTGTGCTGCCAGCTATGAATTCTCAAAGTTTATGCAAATCAGCTGCTTTTTAGGCAGAAATCATGTACAATTGTAATCACAAGGTAAACAGGTAACATTTTTACTTTTTAAATTGGATTAGATACTGCTTCTTTCCCTTCCTTGCTGTGTCATTTTGGGGAATCTATTTAAATAATCTGGTAGTTGGGGGAAAAATAGTGAAAGGGGTATATAAAAAAGCATTTTCCTTAGTGTTCAAAACATTTTTCTCTACAATTTAAGAGCATTAACAATATAAGGTGAAACTTTGATAGCCTTTCGGGGGCAAGAAATTAAGGGTGATGTGGGATGCCAGAGTTTCATTAGTGTTGTTGGGTCTTATAAACACCAAAATGGCCTGGTGCTTAGTCAAAGGGAGAAAAAAAGACCTGGTGACAGTTTTCTAACAACAGGTCAGATTCCATAAGTTAGGAGGTCTCTTCATTCCTTTACAAAACTAAAAGTTTTTCAGTATTACTAAGTCCTTCAAGAATATTCATGGGGGTAAGAAATATGAATTCAACTCAAACTATGTTGTCAAAACAAGAAAACATAGAATTTACTGGCCCACGTATCCAATAATGAGAACTCAGAGGGCCAAAGGAAGAAATTCAGGAGTCAGGACCCTGGTCTTTTCCCCAATTCTTAGACAGTTCTGTTGCCTGGAAGTTGGGATGCTGTGATTGGCCAGGCTTAACCATTTGCAAAAGCTGTTATTTGAAGGGAGGTGTGGGATACCTATTAGATGGCTAGAAAATAATTGTCCTAATTTAGTTTATGTGTTAATACTCTTCATATATATAGTTCTTACTTTAAACTGTAATAAACTTGAAGGTGGGAGCTCTGGTTTTTTGGTATTACCACAGTACCATAGTAAAATTTCATCTTATGAGGAAGGAATTAGTGAACATTGGTCAAATTAAAAAGTACTGATGCTCTGTTGGTTAGTCCTTTATCATTGTATTTGGCCACTGTCCTTTATTTTAATTATTGCTTTTTACAGAAATTCTCTAAAAATTTTTTTCCCGGAAACCAAGTTAAAAAGTCACCCATAATCCTGCTAAACAGAATTTTTATTTATGGAACAATTTAGTCACAGGCGACACGTATATTTGAGTAACTAGTGTTCCTTCCGGGTGCTCTGTTTTAATATGCTAGTTCATTGAGTTTTAAAGTGATGTAGATGACAGTCCGTGTGAAAAGGGAGGAGAAAAAGCTGGTGTAATATGAAACAAAGTCTTACTTGAATATATTCTGATCTGTTTATATGGTTCATTTTGGATTCTTTATTTTTTTTAAAGATTTATTTATCTATGCATACAAGCACTGGGGTACAGACCAGAGGTATGGGGAGGTGAGAGTGTCCACCAGACAGAGCAGGGGGCAGAACAGTCAGATGTACCAAAACACACTGCTGAGGGGAGCAGTGGGCCAGGCAGGAGAGGTCTGCCTGTGCCATGTGGATCACCTCCCCAGTTGGCAGCAGGGATTGAACTCATGCTGCAGTGGCTGCGGTTTGCTTCATAGTGCATTGCTTAACCCACTGCGCCACCAGGGAGGGCCCTCATTTTGGATTCTTAAGGAAAATTTTTGTGAACACCATAGTTTCAAACTCCTGTTTGTAGAAAATAAGGTAAAATCCTGTTTCAGGTTTTCTGGAGTGTTTTAATTTGGGGAATAACAAAAATATGTTGTTAAGTACTTAATATCTGTAGCATAATTAACTTTGTCCAAGTCCTCTATTATGTGAATTTATGTATCCAGGGCAACTCAGATGTAATGTTTTTATGCTTAGTTTTACACTTTAGAATCTTATACTAAATTTTAGGGTGATGGTTCTCAAACTTACCAGGCATCAGAATCCTGAAAAGCTTGTTAACACACATTGATTGTTCAACCCCTCATTCTAGGTGAGGTCTCAGAATTTGCATTTCTAATAAGTCCCCAGATAATGTTGATGCTGCTGGTCTGGGTAGTACACTTTTGAAAACTGCTTGTTTAGCAGTCTTCCCAATAAAGTTAAAGGTAGTTTTGTATGTCTGTTATAGAAAAATTGTATCTTGGCATTTCACAGTGATTAAAAGAAGTAATTAATAATCTAGGAACCAAATTTTTAATGAGAGCTTGCATTACAGGTGATTCTTTAATTAAATACATTGTGTGAATTACAGAAATGCTTATAAATTGGGAGGCAACATTAACTAAATTTGTATCTTTGTACTCTAAAATCAGCTATTTTGCATTACTAACACTTGAATTAGATTTCAAATACTTGTATTAAAAAACTTTCCAACATACATTAGAAATGGACCATTAGAGGTTTTTAATAATCAATAAACCACATTCTAGTAAAATATTGGTAAAGATGAGCACATAATTTATAATAGGTTAAACCATTAAACATGAGAAGTGTGTATAGTCCCATTCAAATAAATACAAAATAATATAACAATTATTTTTGAAAATCATAATTTAAAGTTTCAAAAAAAACTAGTGAGACTAGGAAATGTTCATTCCCATTAATCCTTAGTGGATGTGTAAGTTGATTAAACTTTTCTGGAAACATTATGGCAGTTGGTATAAAATGTTTTTAACATACTTGTACCCTATGACCCAACAACTTGTAGGAATTTATGAGATTTGCATGTAAAAACTCCTCTATAAATATATTAGTTTTATCATGATTATCACAGAAATTTGAAAATTACCTATACGACTCAGGGAATTATTGAAGATCATTGAATAGCTGTGAATATTTTAGCTCTTATAAAACGTTTGGGAATTTTTCATATATTGCTAATTGAAATATAAAATGGTATAACCACTCTGGAAACATAGCTTGACAGTTTCTTACAAAAATAAACATGTACCATATGACCTAGCAGTTTCACTCCAGGGCATTTATCCTACAGAAATGAAAATACGTTCACACAAAACCTGTTCACAGGTGTTAACGACTTCAGTTGTAAAGACCAAAAGCTGAAGATAACCCAAACATCCTTATGTAACTTGATGGGAACATCCATACCATAGAATACTACTCAGCAATTCACAAGGAACAAACTGTTGATAAATGCAACAACTCGCAGAGAAGCTGAACAGATGGATCTCAGGGACACTATGCTGTGAAAAGAGTCATTCACATATTGTATGATACCGTTAACATTTTTGAAATGATAAAATTACGGAGCCAGTAGGTTAGTGGTTGCCAGGAGTTAGGATTAGTGGACAGGGAGAGTCAGAGTAGTAAGAGGGACATCTTTGTGGTGATAAAATAGATCTGTGTCATGATTGTGGTGGTATTTAGATGATTCTACAGGTGTTATATGACCTAAATTATTTTTTAAAAATAAAAATTTTAGAAAGCGTTTAATAAAAACAGTGTCATTAGAAAAAAGCAAATTTCAAAATGTATATAAGCAATATAGCTCACATACTTAAATATAATGACTGATCAAAGTATTATTTCTCTTGGTAGAATGACTTTTTGTGCTTTCATGCAATTTCTGTATTTGGATGAGTTGGTATCACTGTGGCTGGGAGAAACAATTTTCGTAATAGGAAATTTAAATTTAAGTAAGTGGGACAAAACGTTTACATTAAGGGATTTAAAATTTTTGTTTAAAAGTTGGTTACACTAAGTATTAAAACAGCTGTTAAGACTGGAAAGTGTGTATTAAACTTTTTTCTTGTAAATTTTATAAGTTTTGGTGCCTTTTTTTCCCCAAGATAATCCTGTATGATGGTCTAAATCAGTACTATTTGATATAATATGCCTTTAAGCCATATGTAATTTGAAATTTCAATAGTTACAGTAAGCAGGTGAAATTAATACTAAGTATATAGTTTCATTTAATTTGTTGCATTCAAAATGCTATCATTTCAACATGTAATCAGTATAAAGTTGCAGTGAGTTATTATACATTTATTTTTCATACTAAATCTTCACAATATAATGCAGTATAGTTCTATCCAGGCTAGCCATGTTTCAGGTGCTTAGGAGCTGTATTGGTGATAGTCGTTGAGACCAGGGCTTTGGGGGCAATCTGTTTAGGTAACAATAGCTTTGCCACTTGTTAACTTTGTCAACTTGGGCATATTACTTGAACTTAGGCTGTAGTTTTTTTCATTTATAACTTATGAATGACAACCTCCTTAGGGTACTGTAAGAATGGAATTGAGTATGTAGCATTCTTGGCATAAGATCTGGTACATAATAGATACTATAAGCAGTATATAATTGTTTGTAATGTTATTCTAATATATTGTGTTGAACTGAAGCATTCTAAAGACATGACTGATAACATTACTACTTGTAATAATGTGTTAAGTGGATAAAAAATAAACAGTATGTAAGCTATTCTTTGTTTTCCAGAGTTAAAGTTTTGGATCTTCACTTTCAAATTGTGACTGAATGAATGGAGAAGTATTTTGAACATAGAGAATGTGGTCTTACTATAACATTCTTAAAGTTATTAACACAGTCCCTTATATTTTGCATGTCAGTTTTATGTCTTTTTTTTTTTTCATGTGTTATTCACAACAATTCTGAGAAATAATAATCCAGCTTTCACAGTTGAAGTTAGTTGAAGCTTAGAGCAGTGAAGTAACTTCCTGGATTTAATACCCAGTTAGTAGAATAGAAGAAATATAAAGTTGACTTAGTGATGGACAAATTAATATTACCAAAGTG
The DNA here is from genome assembly GCA_019455555.1 of Galemys pyrenaicus. NCBI lineage: Eukaryota > Metazoa > Chordata > Mammalia > Eulipotyphla > Talpidae > Galemys > Galemys pyrenaicus. The sequence continues at coordinate 3,512,071 of JAGFMF010011868.1, read as the reverse complement.
TTTCAGCTGCATTCTGTTGATTCTTTCCCTTCCACTTTGCCATTGTGGGAGAGCATACATCACCCTCTCCAAGGTCATTTAAGTTAGAAGAGGGCATTAATATAATGTCACTTGAACAGCTAGCTACCTTGGCTCAGAGTTATGGGTTAGACTAAACAGATCACCCATGATGTAAAAAACTAACCTGAGCCTGATTTTTTTTTTTTTTGCATGTTGTAATGTTTCTCTTTATAGAGTTGAGCATTTCTGTTCTGTCCTTTGGTTATATATATACCCAAACAAATGGGCCAAGAATATGCAGTATATAATGACTACCTTCAAATCTCATTCTTTGAAATACTGCTTATTATTTGACTTATTCAGAAAAATTACACAACTCTTGGAAAGAACATTGCATGCAGTCATTCAAGTCAGGAGTGAGAGCCAGTGGTTCAGTAGAAGGCACTTGTCTGCTGGTAGAGTCACCTAATGTTTCTCTCATTAGGTGTTTAGTCCCTATGTTCTAATATGTAGATTCTGCTTTCACTGTGTGTATTGCTGGTTTATTTCCAGTTTCTTCTCCAATTAAGAAAATCGAGGAAGTCATAGGACAATGTCTGATTTGCTGTTGGGTACTGTGGGACACAATATATGACAGACTATCAGCTCATCTTGATTAGTTCTTTTGGTTTGCATCATTTATAAGAAGGGGATTTCTACTTTGGTGCTCAGGATAGGGAATGGTGATGGAGGGAGGTAGGTAGAGTGTTCTTTGCCCCTTGTTTTTTGATCTGCCTTTTCATATTTGTTTTTCCCCTTTGGCCCAGCATAACTTGGTCTGATATAATGCCTTTCTTCTGGTCTCTCATAGTATGAGGACTATAAATCCTGTTCAAACAACCCATGAGAATTTTATACAGAAAACTCATTAATTTTGATACTGGAGAATTTTAATAATGTGAAACTGTTTTTAAAAAATCTTCATTATTGGATTGTGGAATGTGCTTACCTGATTGATTTTAGGGGTGAAATTTGATGTAATATAATCATGTTTCAAATTCAAACATTTCTATTTTGGAAGGGGATTTCAAAGATTTGAAGGGGAATCACCTAAGAGTTTTATTGTACACAATTTTTTTTGTACTTATGTTGTAAATAAGTTTTGAACTATCACATTGTAAGACACTTTATGTGTACAAATAATGTTTACTAAGATGGAATTTAAGACTGGGTTGCAATTAAAAATTGAAACTCCCTAAAGTTCACAGAATTAGATGATTTTATGTCTCCAAGTACTGTGATTTATGTCAGTTTTGGCAATTGATAATAATTTTTAAATCTCACATTGCTACACTATTTGTCTAAAAATACATAGAAAATAATTTGTAGTATCTTTCCCACCCCCTCAAGATGTATCAGATAATGATGAATTTCAGGTTCTTTGAATAGGAAAACTTCCTTGAAGTCTTTTTGACAGTGTTGAATTTATGTGTAGTAGAATAATTTCCTTATTTAAATTAGACTTGATGTTTCTGTTTTGAAGTCCTTCATTTATGAATTTAGAAGTTCATGTCCCTGACTTTCCCAGTCTGATAAACTCATTTGCAGACTGATAAAAATACTAGATTCAGCTAATCTCTTATATTAAGAATTTTTAACACAAGGTCTTCCTGTCAGGACACCTGGTGTGAGAAACATAATTTAAAAGGTTTTTTTTTGAAAGTTGGAAAGTACAGACAGGTGTACTACAACTCTGTGGTATTCTTTCTCAGACTTTGTTGTATCATTTAATTAAAAGAATGATTTTTTTGTGGGGAAGGGGAAGGCAAAAATAGCTTGTGTTAACTGAAATAGTAAATACTTGAGTTGCCTCCTAAGGCAAAACCTAATTTTAATAGAACAGGTGTATATTAGACATTTTCATGCTTAACATTTATTGAAAAACTTTTTTGAGAGCGCTAGGTGCTTGCTGAAAGTGTGTAACACACAGTGGGAAGTTGCATTATTAGGTAATGGCATACACCTTATCGAAGGTTTCATTAGATATCTGCACCCAACCCATTAATGATGCTGATAAGGCCAACATCTAATGGGCACTTCACATGTAGTAGGCACTACGTTAAGTCCATTTCACGAAGTCTGATTTATTCCTAACAAGGCTATGATGTATACATAGATGTTTCCCCATTTTACAATTAACGTAATAAGGCTTAGGACTTAGTAAACTTCTAATCCCAATTTATATAGCAGAGTTGGGCTTGAATTCTGTCTTTTCCAACTTCAGAGGTCTGGTTTTTCTATGCCCAATCTATAGACATCAGTTTTGACACCCATCCATAGCAATTAGATACCAGATTCTGTTGGTTTAATCTTCTTGTTGATTCTTTGATCTGGGTTCATGTTATTCCAGATGAACTTCAGCTGCAAACCTCTGTAGTTCAGATCTGCTCCTGGACTACTGCAGTGGCCTTGAAATGACAAGTCTTTAGTGATATCTCTAGAAAACACATAGATCATGTATCTTGTCTGCCTTGTCTTCTTAAACATGTTGTACATGGCCCAGATAGTCTGCTATGTCCTACATGCCGGTTCATCTCTGCCATTTGTTACCATGTGCCTTCCAGTCGAATTAATGTTCTCCAAGTATGTTCTTTCATGCCCCCATGCATGAAAACTTAAACCCTTACTGCTACTCAGTAGGTAACCATCATCAACTCTTGTGGTAAACCTTCCTTGAAATTTTTTATGTGCTCATTGAAGCATTTTGTGTATACCTGTAGAATAGCATAACATCATTTTGTATTGGAATTTTTAGGTTTGTTGTCCCAAATTCACATTTAAAGCCTTCTTAGGCAAGGGACAGTGACACTGTTAAATCTTGAGTGAGTCATGGTCTTACAGTACCTTTGGTTTTGTATTCTTCAGTGTATCTTTTAAACTGTAATCTGTTCTCCCATTTCATTTTTTTAAATGATTGGGTCCTAATTGGTTAACTTTACCTACATTTGGGTATATCCACTAAAAAAAAACCTTGGTAAATGACATGGGAATACTTCTACATTAGTTTACTTCTAGTCTTTACTTTCTAATTTTTACCTTTTTGCATTATCTGTTATTACTGTTAAGATGGTTCATTGATTAGCACGCTCTCAAGTCTGTGACTGTTGAAGCTCACAGTTGAGATAACAATTGACTGCAAAACAGAGTTCTTTTGAGTTAGTGTCTGTTTAACAAGGTGATCCTGCTCTAGAGAACTCCTAAAGAATACTTTCCTGTTAAATTCCAGTCTGTGTCCTGTGGTTCCCAGTTTAGAAACCACTATTCTTGAAAGGTTTATAAAGTTTATAAAACCTTTTGTGACTAGAATGGTCTGGGTTTGGTAGATGGTTCAAGGAGGAACAGGTAAGTTCAAATAACCAAAACCATGAAGTCTGTAGTTTTCTTAGATATTTTACAGCTGAGTAGGGCTCAAAATGGATTTTAAAAAGGAGGGCTGGAGAATTTTTTCGACAGATTTTATGACTTAGATTCTGAAATTTTACCTTTCAGTATGAAGTCCCAGATGATCTTTTCCCCTTTCAGCTGGTACTATTTTTAAATAAAGTCTGGGATTTTTTGTTTGATTGTTTGAGGGTTTTTCAGAATGCTTTAAAAATGAAAGATTTTTTTTTAATAATTGAGATGTTTTGGTAAAAAAGTTTTTTTACATTTTAAATCAACCTATTACTATCATTGAGCATTTTATCATTTTAGCATGAACTTTGAGAATAGATACATTCTCAGTGAAAAGAGAGACTAAAACAAAGTTTGTTTCTAAGTAAAAATGTTACATGAAAACTTGTAAGATCAATATCTAGTTTTTTAAAAATTTAGAAACATGAAATGTCTTACATAAAAGTAGTAAGTACAGTTCACAGCAACCAGGATGATCCCTTGCTAAATTTGTATTACTTAATCCTAATGATTAAATCAACTAATAGTAATTTGATCAACAATTATACTCTTCTCATAGATATAAATGGTATATTTCAATTAATTTTATTCATGACATGCTCATATAAATTGGCATCTGAATATTGCTTTGTTTTTCTCAGTGACCAGTATAATCTCTAAAGTGTATTTTTAAGTTGAGTTTTGCTCAGAAGATTTTTTGCTGTTCTTCACTTTCTTAGCACTATGAATTGTGGTGAAGTGTAAAAACCTTTAACATAATGACAAACATACCTTGGAAATTTTTATGTCATTTGAACTTTAATAGGAGCACTAAATAAATTAAATTTTAGAGGAAAGAAGTAAAAGCTAAATTGACTTTGTGGTTGTGACTGATACTATACTCAGTCTTTGATTTTAAAGCTCCTTTCCCTCTATGTAGTTTAGTCAGTCTATCTGGATTGTAGAAAGTAAAATGTATAATGGGTGGCTATCTTGTGTTATTTATATTTTCTTTCCTTTAAGAAAAAGTTTTTTGGTTTTAATGGGTGTTTTAGAGTCAATATTTGTATTTTGTATTTTAGCATTGTTTAGTGTGCAGATAAAACAGACTTTCTGTAATTATGTTCTTGAGCATATAATATGACCTTCAGTTTAGCAATATTTTACATTAAGTTGTGGAATACTTTTTATTGTATCTGAAGGAGACCCATTTTTAATTCTTGAGTGTACTTAGAATCAGGAAAGCAGTCTTGTTGGCCTTCTGCTTCTGCTCTACAGCCAAAACAACTTAAGAATGGTGAATGCAAGAGCAGTCAGTAGCCAATTTCTAGTTCTCTTACATGATTGAGAATTTCATATAACCCCAAAATCTATTTTAAACAATAACTTAGATCTTTTATAACAGCATTACCATCAGTAGATAGATAAATAAAAGAAACAGGAGCAGACCTGAACCCTGGAATTAAACAAAACAAGACTTCTGACAAACAAAAATTGATTGGCTTTTCTTTCCTTACCTTTGGTTTTTCAAGATTCAAGGGCTTAAAACTAGTGAAAGAGTCATACCTCTTATGTACAGTCCTATGAAAACTTCTAGATGATATATGAATCAAGAAAGCTAATTTGATTTACAAGATATTTGAGTAGACATAGCCTAATTTTGTTTCTTTCCCCCTCTTTTTTTTTGGGGGATGTGTGTGTGCTGGACATTTTACCTTTAAGCCCCATATTAGTGCAGAGATACAGTAGTAGAGTGAGATTAACTCTACAGTAGGAAATATTAGAAATAGCATAACGATTCCCAAATTACATGACGATGTAAACAAGTTAGATTTATGCTCTCTACTTTAGTCATCAGGAAAAACCACTCTTATCTCTTGGGGAAACCTTAGTGGAACAGATTGTTTCTGAAGAGATGCATGTTATAATTTATAGGGGTATTTTGTCTGTGTGTAATGGTAATGATGGCATTGATACTAAATTTATAGGTAATTTGTTAGACTACTGCCAATCACAATTACTTGGGGATTAAGGTAGAGCACTTCAAAAATGCTTATAAGCTAGTAAGGAAATAGTTTTTGCTCTGTAAAATATATGTTTGTAGCATTTCTCAAATGCTACATTTCAAATAGTACTAAACAACCGGGTTTTGTCTCCTGATTTTGAAAGATCATAAATAGTAGAAACTTCAAAATAAATATCATAAACTAATGTGTAATTAATTTCAACATTGTTTAATCCTCTGTATTTAAGAAGAAAACAAAAAATAATATACTATAATTAGGAAAAAAACACCAGTATTTGTCATCTTGTGTTTAATTTTTCATGCTTTATTGAAGTATAATTGGCATATAAGAATTTCGTATTTAAAGAATAACCTAGGGAAACCACCACAGTCAAGATAATGATTATATCTGTCACCCCTAAAGATTTTATCTTGGCCCTTGGTATTTCCTCCTTATACTCCTTTCTGTCCCCAGCAACCAGTAATCTGCTCTCTGTCACTACAAATTAGTTTGAAATTTTATATAAATGTAGTCATACTGCATATGCTGGTTTTCTTGGGGGGGGGGGGGAGATGTCTTGTTTCTTTCAGATAGCATGCTTATTTTGAAATTTATCTATACTATTCACTTAACAATAATCCAGAATGCATATTCTGCTATTTATCTACCTGTTGATGAACATTTGCGTTGCCAGATAAAGCAGGTTTATACATTCCTAAATTCATCTTTTTGTGCATATATTTAACAGTTCTTGGCTAAATGGAATTGATGGATATGTTTAACGTTATAGCAAACTGCTGAACTTTTTCAAAGTGGTTGTATACTTTAAATTCTCAAAGCAATATGTCAGAGTTCCATTTGCTCTCCATCTTTGCCAACCTTGATGTGGTTAGTCTTTTTCATTTTAGGCTGGTGGAGGGTGTCTAATGACTGATGATGGTTTTAACTTGCAGTTCTTTAACTATTGATGTTAAACATGTTTTCTTGCTTACTTGCTGTTTTCTTTGCATTTTTATTTTCTTTCAGTATCTTATGTGCTTTAAAATTTTGTTGACTTATTGTGAGCGTTCTTTATTCTAGATTCAGGTATATGACTTAAAAGTGTTTGTGAAGATCAGACTTCAAATTTGACTTTTTAAAATAACCATTTTGTGTCATATTTAAGAAATCATTTTGAAACCCAACATACTAAGGTTTTCTTACATCTGTTTTCCTAGACATTTTATAGTTTGAACTCCTACATTTAAATTATCAGTCTGTTTTAAGTTAATACTTCTATATAAGCCTTTAAAGTTTCTTTTTAAAGGTATCCAGTTCTAGTACTATTTATTGAAAAGATTATTCTTTCCTCATTGATGTCTTTGATGAAAATCAGTGAATTAGAACATGTATTACTCTGTATCTGTATTCTATTTTTGTCAAATTAGTAGTTACAATATTTGTCCTACTGCCACTAGTGTCTTAATGTAGCATTATAATGTTTTGAAATCAGGGAGTGTAAGATTGTTTTCAAAGATGTTGCCTATTCCTCTGCTTTTTCATATAAAATTTAGACTCAGCTTGTCAGTTTCTTTAAGAAAGCTTGTTGGAATTTTTATTGAATGAATTGAATTTATAGGTGAATTTTGGGAAAATTTGATATTTTAACAATATTGGTATAGATAGTTCTCAACTTCAGAAATAATATTTCAAAGTTTGAATTTTGATCTTTTCCTATATTAACAATATACAGTGTTATCTAAGTACACTTCTGCTGGACAGTGGTAGCAAGCTGCAGCGTACATGATCACAAGAGCAAGCAACCATACTGTTGTATTGTGTTGCCACTGTTCTTTGCATTTTGTGTGTTTTTGCATGCTGTCATGTCTACAGTGTCCATCTGTGTCTGAGGATTTTTGACACTGTTGTAAACCAGGTTTTGTGTTAGATGATTTTACCCAACTGCAGGTTTATGAATGTGTTCTGAGGGCATATTTAAGGTAGGACACATTAACCTATAATGTTCAGTAAGTTAGGTATATTAATAATATTTTCAAGTTAAGACATAAGTTAGGACATAATTCTGTTGTAGATTGAGGGAGATCTGTGTTCTAATTCCTGAACATGTTATATCTCGTTTACTTAGGTTTTGTCTCAGTTGTGTTTTTGTGGTTTTTCAGTGTATGAGTCTTGTATTTCTTTTGTCAAGGTATCATTTTTGTAGATGCTGTAGGATTTTTTTCATAGTTGATCTTAACTGTGAATTAAGATAGTTTACCTCTTTTCTAGTTTGGATGCCTTTTATTTTTTACTTGCCTTTTGCACTCACTGACCTCAAGTACAGTGTTGAAAAGAAATTGTAAGAGTAAACATCATGCATTATTCCCAATTTTTAATGTAGTAAAGCAGTCAGTCCTTTTATCAGTAAGTTCTTAGCTATAAGATATTAGCTCTATAGTTTTCTGTAGGTTGGCAAAGTTCCTTACTAATTTCCTAAGGGTTTTAAATTAAGGAATAGATATTGTAGTTTATCAGATACATCCCTCCTTATCTATTAAAACAGCTATAAGGTTTTTCATATTCCTGAAATGTTTTATTTAGAATTTTAATGGTTGATTTTAGAATTGTAAACCAACCTTGCATTTCTGGGATAAAACCCCATTTTGCCATGCTATATTTTTATGGCAGTAATCCATTTGGATTAATTTGCTCAGAATTGTTTGTATCTGTGTTCATGAAGGACCACAGTTCGTAGTTTTCTTACCATGTATTTATTTGTCTGGTTTTATAGACAGGCTAACATGGTTTACATATTAGTTGGGAAATGTTCCCATTTCAATTTTTTTGAGGAGTTTGTAAGAGCATTAGTTTTTCCTTAAATGATTTGTAGAATTCACTAGTGAAACCTTGTGGGCCTACAGCTTTCTTTATAGGTAGGTTTTAACTGCAATTTAAAAAAAAGGAATATTAAAATTATTTCATTGTATGTGAACTCTGTCAGTTTGTGTTTTTATGAGATTTAGATATTTGTCCATTTCACTGAAATAAAACTTATAATATTTCATATCACCTGTTTAATATCTGTAGCATCTATAAATCTCATATTATTCATTGGTAATTTGTATCTTTCTTGATAAGTTTGACCTAACAGGATTTTATTGATCTCAGTAAGCTTATATTTCACAGATTTTATTTTGTGTTTGATTGGTTTCTGGTTTGACCTTTATTCTTTACTATTGCTTATTTGGAGTTTCATTGGCTAGTTTCTTAAGATAATAAATTAAGGTTATTGAATTGAGACTTCCTTTTTCATATATAGGCATTTGATGCTATAAATTTTCTTCTCAAGTACTACTGTAGTTACACCCATAAAATTTTATGTTTTTATATTCATACAAAATATTTTAAAAATTTCCCTTTTATGTATATTTTTTTATAATTATGTTCTTTAGTTTCCAAATATATGAGGGTTTTCAGGCTATTTTTTTTAAACTTCTAATTTAATTATGTCACCTTTTATTTGGTGCATAAACATTTAGCAACCCTTTTGTCATTAAAATCCTTTATCTCTGGTAGTCAGTTTTGTTCTCATTTGTATTAATGTGGACATTGCAGGAGCTTTTTTCTTTTAGCTAGAGCCAGCATGGCATACACACATTTTATTTTTATATTTGAAATGTCTTTTTGTTTTGATAGACCCGTATATAATTGAGTTTTGTTTTTCTAATCAAATGCCAGTCTTTGCCTTTTAACTGTGGTGTTAGTCACATTTACATTTAATGTAATTATCAACATGATTGGTTTTAATCTATTGTCTTGCTCATTTTCTGTTTTTCACACCTCTTTTTTCTCTGCCTTTTTTGGTTTATATTTTTATTTATTTATTTATTTTTTTATTATGGTGTTTTTCATATGGGATATTTTTTTTTTTAAGATTTATTTATTTATGCATACAAGCACTGGGGTACAGGCCAGAGGTGTGGGGGGGTGAGAGGATTCACCACAGAGAGCGGGGAGC
>JAGFMF010011868.1:3472183-3502607 GCA_019455555.1 Galemys pyrenaicus | reverse complement strand
CCCCCCCCGGCCGGCAGCAGGGATCGAACTCGTGCTGCGGTGGCTGCGATTTGCTTCCTAGTGCGCTGCTTAACCCACTGCGCCACCAGGGGAGGCCCTGGTTTATATTTTTAAATGCCATTTGTGTCCCTTTTTAGCTTCTTAGGCATGACTATTCATTTTAATTGTTGCTTTATTATACATCCTTAACCTACATAATCCACCTTCAAGATACTATACTTCTTTATATATAGAATAAGAATCTTACAGTAGTATACTTCTCCCTTTCTCCATCTAGCCTTTGTGCTGTTATCATATCTTTTACATACATAGGTTGTGATCCCCTATAAACGTTAGTTTTTTATTTAAGCAGTAAATTATCTTTTAAAGAGATTTAAAAGTATAATAGTCTTTTATATTTTCTCATCTGCTTATGTTTCTGTGGGGCTTCATTCCTTTGTGTAGGTCCAGATTTCCTTCTGGTAATATTTCTGTCTGAAGAACTAGCCTTTAACATTTCTTATAGTACAAATCTGATGTTGGTTGATACCCACTCTTTAAAATGTCTCAATTTTTTAAATATTTCCTTTTTGGTAGCAGCTTTATTCAGATAAAATTTACTTACTATATAGTTCATTGCTAAGGTGTTCAATTTAATGGTGTTTCTTTTATTCAATGAGTTAAGAATCAATGCCTATTTCATAACCCCCAGAAGAAAGGCCATACTGTGTAACTTTCACACACTATGGTATATACCTACCCCACCCCACCCTACAACTACCCCCATTTCTAGGGAACCTTGTATATTTTTTGTCTCTTAAAGGTTTTCCTAGATCACATAATGTGATCTTTTGTTAAAGTCTACTTCCACTAGCATAATGTTTCTAATAAAACTCACCTTGGAAACATGTTTATCAGTTTATCACTTGATTAAATGCTTGAGTTTTCCTTTTGGCTATTACGAATATAATGGTACTGCGAACATGTGTAAACATTTTTGTGTACTTAATGTTTTCTCTTGGATGTATGCTTAGGATTAGAAATAATGAGCCAAATTGATAACTCTTATGTCTTAACATTTTGATGGTTTTCACTTTTCAAAGCAATGGTACCATCTTACTTTTCCACCAGCTGCATATGAGGTCTTCAGTTTTTTGCCCTTGTTTCAAAAGTTGTTCTCAATGGATATAGACTTCTAGATTCAGTCTTCTCATTTAATACCTTAAAAAGAAGTGGTTTCTTTGTTGTGATGGTTTCTGGTGAGCAGTCTGCTGTCTTTATTAGTTTCTCTACAAAAGTGTCTTTTCTCTTGCTGCTTTTAAAATTTTGTTTTGTTTTTTTAAAGCAGCATATAATTTACCTAGGTGTTGTTCCTATGTTTCTTGTGCTTGGGGTTTATTGAGTAGCATTTTGCTTTCTTTTACATTCATACCCTTAGGGGAGAGGGGACAAGTAATTTTGTGTTAAATCCTTATTTATAATAGGAAATAAGCCATAGTATATCTCCAAGAAGAATTAGAATCTTTTGAATTGCTCCTGGCTAGTGCTTCAGTCCTTAGCTTAGTCTTGTCCTCTTCTCCTCCTTAGTCCTTGATTTCTCTAACAAATCAAGCACTAGGAACATAACTGGTGTATTACTCTGGACTAAGCAGCGTAATTACTGTGCTCTATATTTGAGGGTTGGTTTATTACCTCTTGAGATTCAGAATTATATATAGTCATAGTTTTGTGTGATAGTTCTGTGTCACATCCATAACACATATTATTCCTTTGAAAGATTTCCTTTGTTTTTAGAATCCTTTCATATAGATTCTTGATGACTTCTTTGTAGGTAATAGTAGAGCACTTGAAGTACATTGGCAGAGGTGGAATCTCATACATATCTTTATTCTTTTTGTAATTGATCTCTTTGGTTGTACATTTATATCATTGCAAACAGATTCTTACAGAGTTGAGGTTTGTTGAAGATGGCTATATATTGAGGCTTTTGGAAGACCACTTTAGAAGTATAGGATGAGAATAAATAATGGACAACTGAAATGTCAAACTATTTTAAGAAAAATACTTTAAATGTTTCAGAATTTTGAACATCAGGTTTAATGAGATATTTCTTAGTATGCAGGAAGAGGGATACTTTGGGACACCTCTCTCCCCCAAATAGTACGCCCTAAAAGGGTTCTAACAATCACATCATAAAGACAACTTTAATAGGATTATTGTGGAGAGAGAGAGAAGAAAGGATAATAGTTTTCCAATAAAGCACCCATTCCCTTGTGGGTAAGTGCCCAGCCAAATAGGTTGGCCTGTAGCAGGGCCACTGAGGCCTGAAAGATTGCTGTAAGTCTAAGCCACTTTCTGGCAGGGAACCATAAGAAAGAAAGGGTTTTGAAGCAGGTCCCAGAAAGCTAAGATAGGAGCAACAAAATCCAAGTACATTGGATTGCTATTGTCAGCCTCCCTACATGTCTCTCACCCATGTTTCTTATGTCTTGACTTGGTGTCTCTTTTCTGTGACCTGCAAGTCCAAAAGTCCAAGCAGGACTTTTTCCTTCACGTCTCTGTTCTACATCTCCTCTCCAAGTCTTTGTATATCCTCAACTCACTTCCCAGTTCACCCTTCATTAGGTGGGGTAGGGAAAGTAGAAGTTGCCTTTTTATGGAATTCCTCTCTGTAACATTTATATATAATAAAGTTAGCCCTTTTTGATAAATTTGAGTAGGTTAATGTTGTAACTACAATCAAAATACTGTGTTTTGCATTTTCTTATTTTTTAAACATTTATTTACGCATACAAAAACTGGGGTGTAGGCCAGACATGCAGGGACAGTGGGATGAGAGGACTCACTAGAGACATTGGGGAGCAGAACAGACCAGATCTGCTGGGGGAATACACTGCTGAGAGAAGTAATGGGAAAGACAGGAGAGATTGTCGTGCCATGTGGGTCAGCTCCCTGACTGGGAATTGAACTCATGCTGCAGTGGCTGCCAATAGCTTCATAGTGCTGAGACTTAACGCCTTGCACCATCAGAGAGGCCCTGTATTTTGCGTTTTCATCACCAGTGTAGGAGTTCCAGTTTCTCTGTATTTTGGTAGTTGCTGTTCCCAGTTTCTTTCTTCCCCCATACTTTTTTCTTCTTCCTTTTTAATAGTATGGTATAGTAGTGGTATCTCCTAGTTTGTTGACTCTCCCTGATAATTAATTGGAAAAGTCTTTTTTTGTGTGTTTGTGGTTGTGTAAGTCACTAATGTGTATATATCTTTGGTGAAGTAAGTGGGAATCTTTTTTCCCTATTTAGAATCTGTTTTTCCTGTCATCTTGAGCTTTCAGGATTTTATATATATTTTGAGTAACAATTCTTGATCATATGTGTATTTTCTCCTAGTCTGGGTATTTTCATTTTCTAAATAGTAATTTTTAATTTCCAGTTGCTCATTGGTATTATGTAGTAGTAAAATTAATTTGGTAGTCACTAATGTTTAATTTTTACAACCCCCGATATATTTTATGGTTTACGCTTTTTATGTTTATCCATTCTTTGTTTAAACCAAGGTCATGAAATTTATCCTTTGTTTCTTAAAAGTTTTATGGTAAGTTTGAAATTTTATACTTAGGTGCATGATTCATTTTGACTTAATTGTTGTATAAAGAAGAAGCTATGGATTGAGGTTCTTCATTTTTATATGTGGAAATTGCAGTTTTTTCTACACTGTTTGTTCACTTCTTTTCCTATCATGTAATTACATTTTGTCTTTGTTGAATATAAAATGACCATATGTGTATGGCTATATTTCTGAAATCTATTTCTGTTGATTCTGGGTTTCTCCCCCCCCCCCAATATCATTTATTGTCATTAAGTACATAATAAATAGCCACTTTAAATAGTGAAGTTAGGTACCACCAGACCTTAAACTTGGTACTTTTTTGAAATTATTTTGATTATACTAGGTCCTTGTTTGTTTCTTATAAATTTAGAATCAGTTTATCAAAAGCTGTGAAACTTAATTGGGGCTTTTGATTGCATTGAATCTATACATTAGCAATGTCCAGTAACAGTAGAACGTTTAGTAATGCTAATTTTTCAATCTCCACTGTCCAATATGTGGCAGTCACTGATGACTGTGATTATTGAATGCTTGAAGTGTGGATAGTGGGACCAAAGTAGTGAATTTTGCATTTTAATTTAAATTCAATTATAAATAGTCATGGCACTGGGGGTTACCATACTCAATAGCACAACTGTAAAAATTTTCAGAATATTTGACATAACGATACTGAGTTCCAATCCATAAACATGGTATAGCTGTATATGTTCTGTTAGGTTGATGACTCAGTGTTCTGTAGATTGCATGATAGATATCTTGTCATATTTTTTTAGACTTAACCCTATTTCATTTTTTAAAAATTCTACTGTAATATTTTTTCCTTAATTTCTAGTTGTTCACTGCTGTTATGTAGAAACAAAATTAATTTTGGTGTGTTTATTTATAATGAATGTTTGGTATTTATTCAACAGTTGTTTTTTTTTTTTCTGTGTCATGGGATTTTTCTGTATATAGTCATGTAAAGCATGAATAAAGGCAGTTTTGTTCTTTACAGTTGTTTATGTATTTTTCCTCTCTTATTGCATAGGCCAGAAACCACAGTAACTTTAAAAATATTAACATGTCGAATTTTATTAACATATTAACATGCTTTTATTACTGTATCCGTTAAGATGACTATGCAGTTTTTCTGTAGTCTGTTGACATCGTTTGATTTTTCAAATAAACCATCTTTGCATTCATGGTTCACACCCTGCTTAGTCAATTGTATATTATTATTTTTATGTATTGCTGGATTCAGGAGTTTGGATCCATGAAGTTACGATTAGATCAATAGTTTTCTCATATTGTCTTTGTTTAGTTTTGGTATTCTGGTAATGCTGATCTTAAATGATTGAGTTGATTTCTTTCCCTAAAAAAGATTGCATAGAAATTTTTTAGAGTTCATTAGTGAATTCATCTTTGCTTGGTTTTTTGTTTTTTGTTTTTTTAAGATTTAAGTGAACTTTGATAATTTGGAAAAATTGCTTGATACATATTTCATCTAAGTTGTCATCCGTAAGCACAGAATTGCTTGTAATACTCTTTTATTATCCTTTTGTTCCTACTAAGACTTGTAGTGATGTTTGTTCTCTCATTGCTGATACAAATTTTAGAGAATTTGTATCTTTCCCCCTTTGACTTAATGTATTGTTTCCCCATAAAACTTGATAAAAATATAATTCTTCAAACTAATAAAATTACAGAAAGTACACTCTCCACTTAACATTAGTACATGTTAACATTTTCTCTATATTTACTTTGGATAGTTTTAATTAAAATGCCTACATAGATTGCTTAGCAGGCTTAAAAAAAAAGTATGCACTCTCTCACTACCTCTCCCTCACTGCCTTTCTCAACCACTCCTTCAAAAAGTAGGTATAGCATTACTTTGCATATTTTTCTATTTTAATTACCTATTTATATGACTGCATCATCACTATAAACATTGTTCAGAAAATTTGCGTTAGTGGTAGACGTTACCTGTTCTTTGCCTCATCATCTTTTTTTAAATTACTCAGCATTTTTGAGAGACTACCGTGTTGGTACCTTCTGGCTTGCATATTTTTACTGCTGTCTAGTATTTGGGTAGAATGCAGTTCATCTATCCTTAAATGGCTTGTTTTTCTTTATTGCAAATAACACTGTGCAGCGTCTTGGTACACATCTCCTTGTGACTAGTACAGGAATTTCTTCAGGTGAAATTGCTGGATCTTAGGATATAGGTCTCTTCAGTGTTATTACTCAGTGGAGAATTATTAAATTGTTCTTATTTTATTTTTTATAGTTTTTCTGCCAACAGCATAAATCCAGTGTTGCTACATGATACCAGCAGTTATCAAATTTAAATTTGAGAGTGGGTGATTGAAATCTAAAGAGTTGGAAATGGTATTTCAGTGTTTAAATTTACATCTTATCAAAAAGGTTAATAAATCTTTTCATTTGTGTTAGCTTTTTGAAATTCTGTTTTTGTGAAACTTACTAGAATATTGTGAAGTTTCAATTTTCTGGATTTAATTTCTCTGAGTTACAGTTTGAACTGTTCTATTCTTTTGGTTCCTTTGTAGTATCTCTTCTCATGTTCTGTCCGTTGTCTTTAGTTTTCTTTTGAGGGTACAAAGGATTATATTATATGCCCATCTTATTTTTTTTTCACTGTATTGTTATAACTATCAATAATGTTACTGTTTTTCAAATGACTTCTTTACAGTTGCTCCTTTTTTTGAAATCCACAGGAGGACTTTCCCACATCCATCCCAGTTGTCCTTTACCTAGTAACTGTCCATTCTATTTGAAGATTTGCTGGGTCCATCAGTAGGTTGCCAGATTCAGACTTTGTAGGCTTTAGGTGTGGATAATAGACCAAGATGAAATCTGGCTCCCAACAAATTGAGGTAGAAAGCAGAATGGGAGTTTGTTGTGATAGCTTTTTTCCCCACAAACCAGAATGCTTTGGTATCCTATGGGGGTCACCTTTGTAATATGTAAGGATGCTGAGAACCCGTTAGTGATTCAGAGTTCACACACCGGAAAGGTATGCCAGTTTTTATGTTTGTTATAGTCTAGAAGAGAAGGCTCTACGACTATACCACACTGTAGAAATACCTTTTGATTAATGAGATTGTTCTTGTCTCTATGAAAATTTTAAGCTCATGCAGAGATTGTTTTATGTATCCTGGTATGGAAGTTGTAACTACTGGATTTTTTTCTACCTTTTTTAATCTTCTGATGTTTAGGAGTCATAGTTAATCATAGAGTTCGATAACTTTTCTTAGTTCTACTTCCTTTGAAGATTGATGCCCCATAAAAAAGAGTAATATCTTGCAAGATTTAAACAAAGCACAGCCACAGAATGTATTGTGCATTGGTATTCTGTAGAAATAGTAGTGTAAATGCTGTATATTAATTTAAAAACCTTAAAGTCATTATTTTGAAACAATTGTAGATTCATAGCCTTAAGAAATACAGAAATATCTCATGAACCCTTGACCCTGCTTTTCCCAGTGATAACGTTTTGCATGACTGCAGTACAATGCCACATTCGGGAAACTGATAATTGACATTGATATAATCCACAGACTTTGCTTTTTACTTGAATTTGTGTGATGTGTGTATTTCTGTATGTATGAGAGAGCATACATATTTAATTCCATAGGATGTTACCACATGTGGTTGTGACTACCATCATAGTCAAGATAAAGAAGTAACCCATCAAAAGTAACCCTCGGGTTATTCTTTTATAGCCACTTTCCTCATCCCCAACTTCTCTGGCAACTGATCATCTATTTTGTCTATTTTCTCATTTTATGTCATGTAAATTAAATCCTACATATGTAACCTTTTGAGATTGGATTTTGTTCTTTTTAATGCCTTTAAGATTAATTTAGGTATATCGATAGTTTATTCCTCTTCATCGCTAAATGCTATTTCATTTATTGAAGGACAGTCAGGTTATCTCCAGGCTTTGACTTTGAACAAATAAAGCTGCTATAAACATCTATTGTGCGTGGATTTTTGTGTGAATGTGAGTTTTCCTTTTCCTAGGATAAATACCCAAAAGAAGAGTTTCTGAGTAATGCATTGTTCTGAACTCTATAGATGACATTGAACTGTTCAAAATTTTTAAAAAACATGCCTTAAATGGAAAACTGATACCATTTTGAGTTTTCTTTAATTCTCCTATAACTTATATTTTAAGGCATGTACTCACTGTTGAGGTGAATAAGGACTCTTTTGGTATAAATAAGAAATAAGATGTGATAATATTTGAAAATAATAATAAATTAACTCTATTAAATTTTTTAGAGGATTGAGCTGTTGAAGTTTTGACTTTTTATAGCTTCGTTGCATCATACTTTACATACTATACCATTCACCATTTAAACAGTTTAATGAGTTATAATGAATTTATGCATTTGGATAGCTATCACCACAGTCAAGTTTAGGAACACATACAATACCTCAAAAAGTTACCTTCTACCTGTTTGCTGTCACTCTCCAGTACAGTGATAGGTACTTAGTTTTGATAGAAATTTCATGTCAGTATATAGTCTTTTGTGTCTGGGTTTTTTCACTTAGAATAGTGTTTTTTGAGGTTTGTCACCAATATTGTATTATTACTGTGTAGTATTTTCTTGCATAGATAAGCCACATTATATGCACCAATTAATGAATTACAGTTTTTCCAGTTTTTGACTGTTACGAATAATGCTACTAATAAAAACTTGCTGAGACGTATGAATAGAAAACCTAGCAAGAAGATTGTTGAGTTGCATAGTAATTGAAATGTTCAAATTTTTCAGAAACTATCAAACTTATCCCGATGGAGTTTTACTAAAATATTACCAACAACAGCACATGAAGATTCCAGTATCTCCATGTACTCACTAACACAGGGAATTGTTTTATTATGGTCTTTTTAGTGGGTGTATTGTGGCACCTCATTGCATTTCTCAGTGACTAATTTTTGATGAGCATTTTTTGTTTGTTTATTAGACCAGTAGATATTTGGTCAAATGTCTGTTCATATATTTTATTCATTTTCAAAATTGGGTTGGTTATATTTTAGAGTATTAAGAGTTTTAAATATTCTGAATATATATCTAGTATCAAATATATATATCTTTTCATTTCCTTATTTACGTATTTTGAAGAGCAAAAGTTTTCAATTTTGATAGTTACAAGCCTTACTGAGAAAAAAGGGGAAAGATTAAGTTACCATGTTACCTGACTGTACTACAAAGCAACAATAATGAATGATATAGTTTTGAGAAGAAAACAAACACATGAGTAAATGGCATAGAGTCAAAAGCCCAGAAGTAATCCACATGTACATCAGTACTTAATGGAGCCATGATCATACAGTGAAGAAAGGAGAATTGAGTGTCTTTAACAAATGGTGCTGGGAAACCTGGGGAGCTATGTGTCAAAGAAGGAAGTTGGATCATTCTCTGACTCTACACACAAAAATAAATTCAAAATGGATTAAAGATTGAGATATTAGGCCAGCAACAATAAGATACATGGAAGGAAACTTTGGCGATGTATTCCACAAAATCAGTTAAAAAATGTTCAGTTAACTGGGATTACCTTTATTAAAATATTTTTACACAATCAAAGAAATTAAAACAATAAAAGACATTCTATAGAGTGGTAGAAAATAAACATAACACAATAGACAGTGGTTACTATCTAAGAGATACTTAAAAACTTGAACAATTGCACCATAACAGCCACCACACACACAAACACACACACTATAAATGGAAAACAGATCTGAATAGACAGTTCACCAAAGAGAATATCCTGAGAGTCAGTAGACACATGGAAAAATATTCATAATGACTTCTAATTAGTTGGCATGCCTGTCAGAACCATAATAGGATAGCATCTCATTTCCATGAAAATGACATACATTAAAAAGATGCCCAACAAGTGCTAGCTAGAGAGGTTGCAGAAAAACAGGAACCTATTACACTGTTGTTGGGAATGTAAACTGGTACAATTATTTTGAAAAGCATTCTGGATTTTCTTTTAAAACCTTAAACAGTTGAAGTACAGTATGACCCAGCAGTTTTTTGGCTGATGCCAAAGAAACTATCACACACCTCCCCTCCCCCCGCCCCCGACTATATGCTCTACAGCCTTTATTGCATCATTATTTACAATAACTAGGACTTGGGACCAACCCTTTGACAGAGTATTGGATCTAGATGATACTGTACATCCTGCACTGGAATACCCTTCAGTCATAAGGAAAAACTGAACTGTTGGCCATTTATGGCAAAATGGAAGGGGTTCAGGGGAATTGTGTGTAGTAAAGCAAGTCAGAATGAAAGATAAATATTGGACGTTTTCATAGCAGATGATTTGACAAAGCAAAATGCTAACAGACACTAATTAAATGAAGTAAGGTTACTGAGGTTAAGAGGAACAGTGAAGAGAGAGTCAAGAAATATAGGGATGATGGCGGGGCAGGTAGGAAGGGGGAGTATAAAAACAAGGGCCCTTTTAACTTATCTCATGGTGAGGCATCAGCATTTAAGAAAATTTAAGGAATTTAAGGAAAAGCCAGTGAGTAAAAGGAGAGGCCAGTGGCCTCTAACCTAGCAAAGATGAAAACATACTCATTTTGCTGAGGTCTAATTTATCATTTTCTGCCTCTTCTGTGGAAATATATTTTTAAAGAAGGCAGTTTCACCAGTGATATTTCTATGGTGTTGGGTTGTTACCTTGCTTCTTTTCTTGGGTTTTTAGTTTTACTCAGTAAAAAACCAGATTACTGTATCTATTTTTGCACCAGAACCTTTTGATGTATTATAAATTCTTTGTGCAGTGTTTGGTTTCCATCATAATACTTTATACCAAAAAGGCAACAAATACTTTCACCATAGGCTAGGACGTTTTCTTGAAGAGCAAGTAATTAAACTTGATTAAGATGCTCTGTATGTGTTAAAATTTTAATGTATGCCATCAATTAACATATGCCATCTAATTATTAGAGATGCTGACAGTGGGGAACCAGTATGCTTCCTTGAGGTCTGTTTGTTCTAATTCTGTTTAGAACTCAGAGTAGAAGAAACAAAAGGACTCTTTAACTTATTTTGTACTTTATGTATACAAGCACTGGGGTACAGGCCAGAGGTGGAGGGGGCACGAGAGGATCCACCAGAGACATGGTGGGGAACAGAACAGGCAGGTTAACTGAAATACACTGCTGAGGGGAGCAGCAGGCAAGGCAGGAGAGGTCTGTTTACCTCCCCGGCCACGGCAGGGATCAAAATTGTGCTGCAGTGGCTGCAATTTGCTTCATAGTGCATTGCTTAACCCACTGCACCACCAGGGAGACCCCTATTTTGTACTTTTAAAATGTGGGCTTAATGTAGTAAAAAAATATTGTCATCTGGAGATCAGTTATAGTAGTGTAATTCTGTCTTGAGGGGTTCCAAATTTTACCATCTTTTTCCTCCATTCCTGTGTATTTCAGTTTTGTCATAGTTTGCGGTCAACTCACTGGTGATAAATTATCAAAGTACAAGCAAGGTCTGTGGTGAATAATTTATTTTTTGAAGAAAATCTTATAAAGGAATGCAAACTAAGCTCCGAATTACTTCATTGGGGTTGGATTTCTTACCCACTCCAACTATCTACATATGCAAAAGGCAGTACAATGATAATAATTGAAGTGAGCTTCTCAGGTGGATTTGAAAATGGGTACAACTTAAAAAGATTGAGTACTTTCCCAAGACGTTTAATACCCTTTGTGTCAGCAATCTTTTATGACTCCTAAATGAAACAGCTTGGGCCTTTGGACTAAACTTGTATGGTTTTTGTGCCATGTAAGTGACTCTACTAATGAATATCAGAAACTTGAGGGGCCTGAAGTCACCTCTCAAACAGAATAGGATGTAATAGTAAGGAGTGTACACTTCCTAGTTAATATCCATATTTTTGCTTGTAAAAGCTGTACATTTTTTATTGCTAAGCAGTAAATGACATGTAAACTTGGTGGTAAAACGGAGAAGTAATGAATTGTTACTGAAAAAGGTTTTTAACAGAAAATGTGGTGAAGGAGAACATGTGTACCTGGAGTGTTACAGGAGAGTGATAAGTTCTTGTGCAAAATTATTCCTGTCGGAGGAGAATTAGCTGTGCCTTTTTGGAGGATGTCTTCTTTGTTTTACCTTTACACCTCTATGTGGCAGTTCATCTTATAGACATGTAGTATGCTAAAAGACATTTGACTTAACACAGTTTCCCCCTCCAACTTAGTTGGCACACCGGATTGAAAATATGGGAAAGGGTTTAGTTCATATTATAATACAGTCTTTTAAACATTTCTTGTCTGGAGTTTGCCAGAAATGGATTTCAAGTAATGGTTTTCAAGCCTTCTGTGGTGATGGGTCCTGCTGAGTTAATCACAAGCTTTTGGTTAGGCTGCAGTTAGCAAAGTAGCTAGCTCTGTAGGCAGTCTGATCCTGCTCTCTAGCCAATTGTGTTCTAGTAAACTGAATGGGCAGCGGCCCCACAAATCAACTGTATATTTTCCCTCATTTACAATCAAGAAGCATGTTTCGCAGACAGTTAAAGAATGTGGATAGTTAGTGAGCAGGCAACCACACTTAACCTACTGTTTTAAGTTTTCTTCTCAAGTATGATGGTGGTGTTCTTTTAGCTACATTCAGGTTTTCTTTAGAACATTTAGACCTAATGTATTTTATTCTTGTGTTTTTGAAGAATATCCTTCAAATGCATTTGAGTATCTGTGTTTGGGAGTAGGTACGCTTTTTGGAAAGGGATTCTGATTTGATCAAGACACTTGCCCTGATTTCCAGACTGTTCTACTCCATTTAAGCATAACTGCGCTGTATAAAGGTATGGAATATCATTTGATGCAACAGAAAAATTGTTAGATTTTCTGGTCTCTTATTTGTACCATTATAACTGTGTTGGGTCTGAATCTTTGGAGTTCAAAGCCAAAAGTGATCCAACCTCACATTTGCTACTCTACAAGTCTTAATCTTTAAAGCTACCAAGGTATGTCTATACTTCTAGTCACTTATGAAATAGTTTTATGGGAAATGGGATAATGCCCTTTTTACATTAGTTTCTAATGTAAATATAAGTTAGAAACATTTTTAGAGATTAGAGCTAGATACTGACATGATCACATATTTACAAATTGAATCATTTTTGCTATTTATTGTTCTCTAGATTAGTCATCTGGCCTCAGTTGATTGATTACACACTGTCCTTATAAATAAAATATACTTCGTCTTGTGTTTCAGATGTCTGTATAGTTTAGAATATGCTATAAAGTTTCTAACTAGGTCATGGTAAAAGACATAATCACTATTAAAATGTGTAGCAGTGAAAATAAATTTGGCTTGAGCCAAGTAAATTCAAACTTTTTACTTATTCCATTGATACAAAGGTTTTGAGAGTAAACGAGACATAGATGTTATTAAAATGGAATTTATATTTTTTAATTTTTAAAAAATTACTACAGAATTTTTCTTCTTAGTGCCGTAGCAAATATCTCCGTTGATACTCATTTTCCCACCGAATACAACAACAACGTCAGTGGTATAGTAAATAAATTTAAAAGTATTTTTTGGCTTTAAAAAGTTGTTTTATTAGGCTTAGTTATAAAGTGTGTTCAAATGAACATAAATGCTGAGTTTGGGAAGCATGGTAAAATAATGTTTTCTTCCCCATCAGTGCTATTGCCAGTTACCACTCCATTATAGACTCCTCATTTTTGAAGTGGCATATATTGTTGATTGTAAAGAGGATAAATAGTGAACCAGAATGGAGACTGCCTGGGAAACCTTGAGTCCAGTGCAGCTTCTACCTGCACATTGTTAGGACTATGACCAAGTCACTTAAATTTTTGAAATGGGAGACTTAAACTTATTTGATCTCAGTAGTGCTTTCCAGCTCGAAGTCTTCTAATTTGTGTATTGTGATTTATTTATTTCAAAAGTTTGTTTTGTGTTTTAAGTAAATACATCAGAGATGCTTACAGATTAAATTATTTGCAAATACTTCACAAAATGGAAAATATCTTATTGTCTATCACTTTGTCCTCTGAAAGCAAATTATAATAGCAATGGAAATCCCTTTCCATTTCTAGCTTTCAGTTAAGGGTATAAACCTCAGGTTCAGTCTCCCTCCATATCTATTGGTCTTCCTTCCATGTTGAGTACTAAATAACTGCAGAACCAAAGTTTTGAAACCCAGTGGCCTTTCTTAACCAGTTCTGAAAGAATTAAACTGTATTGCTTTGAGGTTCCTGTTGTAGATAGTGAATTATCTTGTCCTTGTGCATTCAGAACCAGTACTTGGGAGAATTGAGAAGATAATCACTGAAATGATTTCTTGTGTGTCTGTTCTGTGGATCAGACTGAAGAAAGGTTGGTAACCTAGAATATGACGTGATAGCGATCAGTTTTCATGCACATTTATTTACAAATGGCTAGCCACAAATGTGGTCTTTGTATTTGAGACACTGCTAGTCTGGCACATGCTTTTAGTTTCCCAGTAATACTAATAGTAAATCCCTGCAGTCCTTTCTATTACTATTGACAATGTGCTTTGGTTACCTATATTTATTTGGAACTCCCAAAACTTCTGTTAGTCTCTTCCCTCATGTTTAAATCCTCATTTAACTCATTAGGTTTTTGGAAACTGCAGCTTAAGTGAAAAAACATAATGAAAGAAAGAGGGCCCCTGAATAATATTTTGTTTAGTATCAGCCAAGATTTCTTTTTTTCTCATTCACAGGACCTGCTATATTTTACTCTCTTAGGGCGGTACCCTTTGTTTACCTGCTTTACTGATTGAAGACTCCCATGTCATTTCCTTTCCCCATCGTCCAGGGCAAAGTTTGTATTTCCTCTTTTGCTTTATAGTACCTAGCCTTGGGGCCTCCCTCAAAGCTTAGGGGTTAAAGTCTCAGTGCTGTCAAGCCATCATCAGCAACTACAGCATGAGTTCCGATCCCCAGTCAAGGGAGCCAGCCAACCCACAGTGCACAGCAGACCTCTTCTGTCTTGCCCACTGCTCCCCTCAGCAATGTATTTCACTAGCTCTACCTGTTCTGCTCCCAGCTCTGTCTCCAGTGAATCCTCACCTTCTACACCTCTGGCCTATTACCCACGGTTCTTGTATATATAAATAAATAAATCCTAAATGGTATTCAACCTCTTAACCACCATCTTTAACATAAAAAATAATACTTTGCATTCCTGTCCATCCCCAGATAGCAGGGACTATTAATTTTATTGACACCTAATGTGTGTTGGTCGAATAGTGAATGATTCATTTAAACTATTGTGGCGTTAAGGGTGTGTAAGGACTTATAGTAAGGTTTTGTATATAATGGCAGTAGTGTATCTGGGAATCTTGTTCTTACATGGAGATAGAAATAACCTTGGAATCATTAATACCATACTCAAACCAACTGAACCCATTACTGCTGCTCCTGAAAGGAATATATAGACTTTATAAAGCATATCCTGATTTAAGACTCTAAGACATCAAATATAGATGTGTAATTAGTGGCAGAGAACAAGTAGGGTATTTGAAGATAGATAGATAGAGCTTAAAAGGAATTATTGCATCCAGAAGACTTAAGTGAAATTGCGTGCATTGTCATCAGCAAGGTCTTAAAATGTCAGTACCATCTGCCTCTTACAGTTTTCTCATTTGTGAAATTGTTGTTTTGAGAGAAATGCTTGAGAATGTATTAATACAAACAAATGTGTTGACACTGAGAAAGCAAAATGATGTTAGCTGTATGAAGTTAACAAAATGCAGCTGATTTTAAATTTAAGTTCACAGATTTATATCACTTCTTTTGTCAATCAGATTAATAAGTAAGACCTTTCATATATAATAACTGTTCAATAAATAGTTGTTGAGTCAAAGAAGGAAGGTAGACTTCAGAATATAATTATCAAAATGATACTATAGGTACCATTATGGTACCTTTAGACCAAAAAAACAAACTGGGGAGCATCTACAAGTGTCTGTGCTAATTGGGACTGTTAAGAATTTATGTCTGGAAACTCATGTGGATACTTTTGAGAATGGAGTTAGTATAATCCCTGACAGTGGAAGAATGAGCTTTTATTCTCTTTATGATAAAGAAACGACAATGCTGGAGGTGTGAGATTTGTAGTGAGTAGCTCCCTGTGCTTTACTTTGATGAACAGCAGGAGGTTGGCTAATAACCTTTTATTGAATAATCATCCTATGCCAGGCTTGGTAGTAGGCATTTTATAGATGACTTATCTTTACAGCAGCATGAATACACCTGGTATTACTCCTATTTTGAAGATAAGGATAGACATAATCCTTTCAAAAAATACAGTCAGTATAAAAAGAAAAACGTGGGGGTGGGACAGGTAGCTGTGGCGATGGATTATCTTTAACCATAACCATAGGCTTCTTCAGACTTTGCCTTTACAGTATCGGAGAACTGAGACAAAGCTGGTTTTGATTTCTTTGGAAAAACAGTACTTGTTTTGTTCCATTATTTACTAGTCATTATTAAAACAAGGCAGACCTTCAGACTTGTTCTGGTTACACTAAACATTGGTCTTACTGTGAGGAAGCTTCTTTAAACACTATGAAAAATACATGCATGTTAACCTATATTAAAAATAGCATATGATGAATGGTGGGTAATATAAAAATTCTGAATTTGGAGAGAAAAATATGACATACTTTTGAAAGTAAAACTAAGAACTCTGTCTAGTAATTAAGTTCTCACACGAGTAACTTAATTGTACTAACCACCCCCAAAAGAAAGGAAAATAAAACTTGCAGTATTTTAAGTATTTGTTAATACTGTATTGTTTTATATTCCAGAGCCACCTTTATTAGAATAGATTACATTTTTTCCTTTTCACATCTTCACACTTCACTGGCTTCTATAGACCATGTAGATTTACAGACAGCAGTTCTGTTTGTTTTTTGTTCCTGTATGCTAGCCTTTGTAACTGCATTTATTTCTAAAATGCCTAGCATTAGCTTGTCAGCTTCCTCCCCTCAGAAACCCCAGATATTTGATCAAGTAGATTCCTATAATACCAAGAAGTGCTCATCTTTTCTACAGAATGTTTTGATTTATTTTGTCAATATGCATTCATTTCTTTAAAAATAACTATATCATTTTTATTGAAATAATAGTGGCTTTTATAACACTGTGTATAATTTAGGGGCATAGGTTCACACCTCTTTAGATTGATGTTACCACACCATGCCTGTAAAGGACCCATAATCCTTCCCCATAGTTCATTGGACTCCTTAATGCCTGTGATCCTCACTCTATCCTCTCTTTCTGGTTTGGTTTAGTTTTGTCTATTCCTTTGTTTTATTGAATATAATCCATACCTATTTTACTTAGCATAAACTCTTCTCCTTCCATCCATGTTGTTGTAGATGGCAAGATTTTATTTTTTCTAATAGCTGAGTTCCGTTTTGTATATATACCACCTCTTCTGTATCCACTCATCCGTTGTTGGGTAGTTAGGTTATTTCCATAACTTGGTTTTTGTAAATTAGTGCTGCAGTAATCCTTTCAAGTTCATGTAGCTTCTGAGGAGTGGAATTGCTGGTTCATCTAGCAGGTCTGTTTTTTATATTTTGAGAAAGCTTCATTCTGTTTTTCATAGATGTTGGACCAGTCTGTACTCCTTTTAGCCATCTGTATGTCTTTGGATAGTTGTCCATTTAGCTCTTATGCCCATTTTTTTGAATGGGTTGTTTTCTTGTTGCAAGTTCTTCATAGATTGGATAGTAACCTCTTGGTCAGATAGGTGATTTGTAATTTTTTTCTCCAATTACTAGTGTTTTCTTAGTGAATTTATTTTGCTGTGTAGAAGGTTTTTTGTTTGGTGTAGTCCCATTTGGCTGTTCAGAGTCTTTTGTAGATCCATATAAATTCCAGTAGTTTTTACTTCTAGATTTTTGAAGAATGCCATCAAAACCATGATAAAGTATTATTGAACATATATTGCTTTGGGTAAGATGGTTGTTTTAATAATGTTAAATCTTCCAATCTGTGAGCAGGGTGTTTCCATCTTCTATTTCTTTTACTGATGTCTTAAAGTTTTCATTATATGGACTTTCACCTCCTTTATTAGGTTTATCAGGTTTATTCCTGGGTATTTAAATAAAGGAACGCAACAGACATTTATATATTCATTTTGTAACCTGCTGTTACACTGTACTAATTTATTTCTAATGTGTTTTTTGAAGTCTTCAGGGTTTTCTGTATGTATTATCGTGTATGCAATTAGGATTGACTTTACTTTTCAATTTAGATTCTTAATTATCTTTCCTCTTGCCTAGTTGATCTAACTAGAACTTCCAATAATATGTTGAATAGTAGAGATGAAAGTATACATCCTCAGGTTGTATGGGGGAGAGCTCTGTTTTTCAGCATTCCTGATGCATATTAAAGTAATTTTTCATTATTTCTACCAATCCTAATATTGATAAGTCAGTATTTTAAAGACATTGACACTATTGCCTTAATAAGGTGATGTTGGATTTGAATATTTTCCCAAGAATGCAGCCATTGTTAAAAGGATTTCTGTTGGGTGACATTTTAAAGTCATCCTATTTTCAAGTTTAACTGTATTTTAGAAAGAAAATAGAAATTAATTAAAACCTTTTAAAATATATGATCAAAAGGTGGAATGGAATATTTTTGTTCCTGGATTTAGAGCAAAAACATCGCACCTGTGTTTGAAACATTGAAGTTTGGAGGCCAGAGGAGTTTGGTGAGCAGACATTTGTTTTCATTTCAGTCATTCAGACATCTTATTATAGACTGACAGATCTACATGTTTCATAGTTCAGGCGCAATTCCTAATGTTCAACCTTTAAGCTAGCAAGAATTGAAAGCATTAAGCCAAATGATCTCTTTTCACATCTATCTGCTTTGGTCAGAGTTGCTAGGGTGCAATTGTGGGCATGAGGTAGGATGGATAATAAAAAGATGCTTCTGCCATTGAGATGAGCCTCTTTCAATGGAAAATACCTAAAAATAATTATGCCAGAATGTTGTGATTTATAGTTGGCCCAGGATTGCCTTAGATTGGAAAATTCTTAGAGCAGTTTTTTTTTTCCCCATTGTGTCACTTCTAATTGTCCTTTGACTGGGTTTAGTTATAAAACAAAGGTGAAAATTGCATTTTCAGATAAATTGAGTAACTTGATTTTTTCGTATGTAAAACTATTTACTTAATGGTTAAATCCTTTATGCTTTTGCACATCAGCTTATTACTGAAGAGATATAGATATGCACAGATAATCCTAAGTAGCCAGTGAAATCTAAAATTACTAATGTTATGCATTTAATTTTGAAGTATTACAAACATTTCTATAGCCAGTATCAGGGGCAGAAACCTTTTTTTTTTTTTTACAGAACCATTAGCTATTAATTTTCTTAGATAACAAAGCACAAGTTATAGCCATTAATTTTTCTACTTAAATTCAGGCCAATTTACATTTTTACAACTGTTATATGTCTACAACTTGAGGAGCAACTTTGAATGCATGTCTCTGCAATTTCTTAAGGACCCTACTGTTCCTGCAATGCAGAAAGCAGACAGAAACATACCAAGCGATTGTCCTTAGCCTGGTCTTTTTCCTTTTTTGCTGGCATTGGGGGTTGGGAGGAAGCTTTTTACTTGGACAGAAGTCACTCATCTTGTTTGTCTGCCATCTCATAGACTTTACATTTTTCTCAAAAACTAAAGTTTTGACTAGATTGTTCAGGACACAGCTAGCTTGCTTTCAGGGTGATTTATTATTCCAGCTTACCCCTCACCTCACCCCAACTTCATTTTTGCAATCAGCTTGCTTATTTGAAAGGGTGTGGAAAGGATGAATGAGGCTCATGGGGTTTAGTTACTAAAATGTGTTCAGTATGCCCACCAGAAGTTGGATTGAGTCTACTAGGAATCAGGTGGATAATGTTTAGTGTTTAAAAGCTTACTAGGAGAGCTATTCTAAGAAAAACCAGTTCTCTGTCCAAAATTCTCATTAGAATCTCCTGGGCAGCTATTTAAAATACCTTTGCCATGAGTCCTGCATGACTGGGGCAGAGTAAACAA
The DNA here is from genome assembly GCA_019455555.1 of Galemys pyrenaicus. Lineage (NCBI taxonomy): Eukaryota > Metazoa > Chordata > Mammalia > Eulipotyphla > Talpidae > Galemys > Galemys pyrenaicus. Next base: position 3,482,911 of record JAGFMF010011868.1, on the reverse strand, counting down.
ACATCCAGGCTTACCTCCTCCATATGCTCACAACTATAATGTAGCAGAACAAAGCCAGAATCCCTTGAAGGAAAAATAGTCGACTACAAACACACTAGGAACAATACTTAAGAGTAGGAAAGGGGCAGGATAAAATGTAAGTGAACTGTGATTATAGTGTTAACAAGGTTGTATAATTCATGGAAAGGAGGGGCAACTGCTATGTAGAACTGAGCTGCCACTATCCCTCCCCTCAGTCACTGTCTCGGGCACATGCTAACATAAGGAACTGTTCAAAGTACTAGGGGGTTTGGGGAAGTGGTATATACAGTTGGTGTCCAGGGCAAAGGATGTACTATTGAAGAAATGTGGGAGGAGGGGTGAGGTAATCATTAAGAATTACCAGTTTAAGTGCAAGCTCCTCAATAAAGATGAGCAAAAGCCTTAACAGTGGGGAGACACTGGTTGGATCACCCATATCATTCCTCAATAAAGGAGGCTGCTGTTGGAAGCTGTGACTATAATATTCAAAACAGTTACCCTGCCTGCCATGTCTCCTCCCCAAAACTAAAACAATAAATGAACACTTGATAAACTAGAGTTTAAGCACCCCAGAGTAGAAAGGCGAGTAACACTTGGCCTGTGACCCCATATCAACTACAGTTTGTGCCCCATGCTGCATCTTTTGCTCAAAAATATCCAAGTGGTGGAAGCTCACACAAAACTAGATGACTAGACCCGAAGAACTGACCTAGAGGAGGGGATCACAATAGATCCCTACCATATAGCTTTGGTCTTCCAGTATATTAAGTAGATTGAGTCCCTGACTGGAGGTGATACTTCTGTCCTATTTCCTTTCTGTCTACTTCCCCTTGCTGATGCCAGTTCTCTAGTTACTCCCATGGGTGCAGACAGTGGTCTGAAAGTATCCCTAATATAACCTAATATATCCCTGATATAGCCTAATATAAAAGCAAAAAAATAGAGACAAGTGAATATATCACAAATGCTAGAGCAAAAAATCCCCGAGAGACATCTCAGTTTAGTAGACTTGAGGAACTGAAGCCAATTTCAAGTAATGGTTGTAGTTCAAAAAAACAATGGAGAGTATAAAACAGGAACATAATAAAGATAGAAAAAAAAAATGAGGTGGTTAAATTATCATTTACAGAGCTAAGAAATACTGTAACCGAATTTAAAAATAGAACAGTAGACAAATAGACTCAGTGGAGAGAATTAATGAGCTCAAAAGCACAATATCAGAGAACAATAACAGAGAGGGAAAAGGGCATTTAAAAATTTTAAAGTGTAAGACTCCTTTGGGATAACCTAAAGAGAAAAAGCACCCATGTGATGAGATTTGCAGAAGGAGAAGGAAAAGAGAAAGGCATTTTTGTGGTAGAAACATTAAAATCACAAAGGGAATAAATAGTAGGAGATATTTAAAGTATTTTTTAAAAAAAGATTTTCAGCCTAGAATGTTTTAACACACCACAAGTTTAAAATTCAAGACAGAAGGAACAGTGAGAAGCTTCACTAAAAGCAAAGGTTTGAAAGTGAATTTATCAATACCAAGTCATAAATGAAAGAAGTCTTAAATCAGTTATTACAAAGCAAGAGAATATCAGATATAGAGGTAACAGACACCTCGGTCATACAAGTGGGGGAAGAGGTGGAGCAGTAGTGTTACCTATAAGAATTGTCTGTGAACAGATCACCCAGTGGGTCCCACAGTTCATCATACGCTGACCTCCGCAGAATCTTATAGCAAAAGTTGATAGAAGTTACACAAAAGGAAGTAAAAATGGAACCGTAGACAAATTGAAAAGGAAGGTCTTAAAAAATGAAAAAGCGAAGACAAACCTAAACAAAAGAAATGTAACAATGGAAATGGGCACTAATGTCTCAATAATTATGTTAAGTATAAACAGCTTGAATTCATCAGTCAAGAAGGTGTAGAATGGCTTTCCAAACAAATTCCAACCTTCTGCTGTTTAGAAGAAGCCTATTTTACCAACAAAGTACAGACTTAAGGGCTGAAAACAGTCATAGCAAAAGACCATCAAAATCAGAAATAAGCAGTACTTAGACCAGGTAAAATAGCCTTCAGTTAAAAGGTTGTAAAAAGTGGAGGTGGACCCTTAATTATGATTATGGTCCTAATGCAACAAGAGGAAATAAATAAACTGGAGCGCTGAATATTATTAAGACAATATCACACATCTAAAGAGAGATTGACAAGAACATGATTATTCTAGGGAGTTTTAATGCCCTTCTTACACCTATGTTCAGATTAACAAAACAATAAATGAGGAGACATTAACCTTAAATGAGGTGCTATATGAAATAGATCTGTTACAGGGCAACCCTAATATAAAATGGGTTCCCCTCACTGGGTCCTCACCCACGTGCTGAGAAGACTTTTAAAAAAGTCCCAGCTTTCAGGCACACATGGCAAAAGTTATTAAAAGGGTTTTTATTTTATAAGAGAAGGGGGGGGAATAAAGCAGAAATAACAAGGGAAAGAGAGGGATACAAATCCGTAAATGTCCTACCAGATCTTCTGAACTGGAATGCAATGGTGCGTTGAGAGCTGGCTCTGAGTCAAGTGAGATGGCTCCAAAGGAAGAGAGCCCAAGGCTCACCTCTTTGGTTTTATAGCCAGCCTGGCTGCTTAACTCTACCCTCAGGTCCCAGGGATCCACTCTTCGATAATCATATTATCAGATTTGTGGTTCTGGAACACGGGTGGTCTGGAGTGAGGGTTGGAGTCCACACACCCATCTGTGTAATCCATTCAGGACTACCTTTCCCCCAACAGATCTAACAGACGTCAACAGAACAAACACACCACCCAAAACCACTGCATACACAACTTTTAAGTGCACATGGAGCAGTTTCAAGATAGACCATATGGTGGGACAAAGTCAGTTGTCAATAAAAGTAGAAAGTTCAAAATCACACCAAGAACAATAACAATAAAACAGGAAAAACTTTTCAGTACATAGAATCTAAACATTCTATTGAGTAAGACAGGAAAATATAACAGAAGTTAAAAAAAAATGAGGATAAAAGCTACCAGAATCCACAGGCTGTAACAAAAGCATTCTTCAGAAGGGAGTTATCGGCAATACATGTACACATTAAGAAGCAAAAAAGAAAAAAAAGAAGACCCAAGTAAGCATCCTAGTAGTATACACTGAAAAGAGAACAAACAAGGAAATAGTAAAAGTGAGAGGCTAAAATAGAGATCAAGAGGTTTTTACAATATATCAATGAAACTGTTTCTTGAGAAGATAAAATAGACAAACTCTAGCTGAGCTAACAAAGATAAGAGCAAAACTATCAATGAACAGAATCACAAATGAAAGTGGAGATACTGCCTCAGATAGTACAGAAATACAAAACATCATAAAAAATTACTGTGAACAACTACAGGCCAAATTTGATAACCGTAAAGAAATTGAGAAATTTCTAGATCAATATAGTCTACCAAGAGGTAACATATGAGTTGAATAAACAGATAACAAACATGAATATTGAAACAACAATAAAAAAAAATCTTCCCCAAACAATTCATGGGCCAGACAATTTTAGATGAATTTTAGAAAATCTTTAAAGAAGGTTGCTCAATTATTCTTAAGAATACAAGAAAAGTGAGTGCTCTTTGATAGATTTTACGATGCCAGCACTACACAAATAGCAAGACCAGTAAAAAACAAGACAAGAAAGTTACAGACTAGTATCCCTAATGAACACTGGCAGAAAAGGTTTCAGCAGATTATTAGCAAATTGAATTAAGTAGTTTATTACCATGAGGATTTTTACATTATAGTCAAGTGGGATTTGCCCCAGGGATTCAAAGATGTTTTAATGTATGTAAATCAATATAATGCATCATACCAAAGGAAAGTGGTAAAGTTATGATAATATTAAAGATAAAAGTTTAAAAGCCATGATAATTTGAAGATAAAAGCCATGATAATATTAATGACATCAAGTCGTACCCAGTACCCATTTGTGATTCTAAAAATAGCTCTAAAGAAGGTAGGTCTAGGAGGAACCTACCTCAGTATAATAAATGCCATAATTACAAAGCAGTAGCTTACATGTAATTCTTGGTGGAAAATTGAAAGCTACCCCCTTAAAATTAGGAACAAAACAAGGATACCTACTATCACCACTTCCGTTAGAAGTGTTAGAAGTTGTGACTGGAGCTATCAGATAAAAACAAAAAACACAGCAAGTCTAAGCTAGAAAAGAAATGAAACTATCATTATTCACAGACTATATGATACTATATAGAGAAAATCCTAGACTGCAACAAAAAAAATTGAAATGAATACAGTAAGTCAAAGTTTATAAAAACAAAAGAAAAATCCAAAGATTTTTAATATGCAAATATCAAAAAAGATGCAAAAGAAATCAACAAAAAAACCCATTTATAATTGCTTCTATAAGAATGAAATACTTTAGAATTAACCAAATTAAGGAGGTACAGGACCTATATACCACAAGAACTACAACATGTTACTAACGGACTTTGATGACATAAGTGATAGAAGGATACACATGTTCTTGTGGATGAAGAGAGCTGTATGATCAAAATGACCGTCTTACTAAAGTTATATAAAATCAACACAATCCTTGTAAAAAGACCAGCAATATTTTTCAAAGAAATAGGACAAAAAGTAGTGCAATTTATATCTATCACAATAGGGCTTGAATTGCGAAAGCAATCTTGAGCGAAAGGGAGAGAAATAGAGATAACATGTTATCTAACTCCAAATGTTATTATAAAGCAACAGTACCAAAAACTTGTGGTGTCACAAGAACAGGCACATGGATCAAAGAAAGTTCAGAGGTAAATTCACATATGTATATCAGTACCTAGTCAGTGATAAAAAGCTAGGACCATATAACAAGGGAAGAGCAGTCTCTTTAATAACTCATGCAGGAGGGCCTCCCTGGTGGTGCAGTGGGTTAAGCAACGCACTATGAAGCAAACAGCAGCCACTGCAGCACGAGTTCGATCCCTGCTGCCAGCCAGGGAGGGGACCCACATGGCGTAGCAGACCTCTTCTGCCTCGCCCGCTGCTGCCCTTGGCAGTGTGTTTCGGTCAGTCTGCCTGTTCTGCTCCCCACTCTGTCTCTGGTGAATCCTCTCACCTCCCATGACTCTGGCCTGTACCCCAGTTCTTGTATGCATAAATAAATAAATCTTTAAAATAAATAAATCATGCAGGAGAAACTGGAAAACCACAAATAAAATGAATGAAGTTGAATCTAATTCCTTAAACAATAAGTAATAATCTCTGGATGGATTAAAGATATAAGACATAATGTTGTAGAGACCCTGAATTGCAAAGAAAATAAAAACAGTTGGGACTACCTGAAGTTAGAAAGTTTTTACACAGGCAAAGAAAAGACAATAGGAGAAAATAATCACATACTATTTACATATATTATATAACTAGTAAAGGGTTAATATTCAAGATATACAGAGATGCACAATTCAACAAAGAGATGACTCATTAAATGGGCAGAAGATATGAATAGCCAATTCACCAGAGATTATCTAGATGGCCAGTAGATACAAAAACATTACTCCTATAAAAACTTGTTAAAACTTTAGTAAAATACTATCTCATACCTGCAAGAATGGCATCTATTCAAAGCTTCCAAAAACAAGAGCTGAAGAGGATATGGACAAAAAGGGATTTTATTATTCTGTTGATGGGAATGTAAGCCAGTGCAACCATTAATGAAAAGGAATCTGAATTTACCTTAAAAAATAAAAGTGGGAATATCCTATTACCTAGCAGTCCTACTCGGGCATCTGTACAAGGAATGTGAAGCCATCAGTGCCAAAAAACCTGTTTCACAGTGTCCATAGTAATATTATTTATAATGCTTGGGACATGGAAACAGCATTCATGTCCATCAGTAAACAGTTGGATCAAGAAGATGTAGTATATCTACACTATGGTGTACTATTTACCCAGAAGGAAATGTGAAATGCAGCCATTTTCAGTAAAATGGAGGGAGTTTGAGAGAATTAGATGTGGTAAAACAAAAGTTAGAATGATAAACACTACACATTTATATAGCAGATTTGATAAAGTAAAATATTTGTAAAAATTGGTGGACATTAATAAACACTATAAGGGCTCTGAAATTATGAAGGAAAAGGAAATGGGATAAAGGCATATGAGAGGTGGTGGTGATGGAAAAAATAAAAATTCTTTTGCTTAACTGGGCCCATTTCACACCCTTTAAATCAGAATCTCTAGTAATGGGGCTAGAATATCATTGTTCTTTAAGGGCTCCCCAGTGGATTATAATGTGCAGTCACATTTGAGAGTCATTGACATAAGGGCAAACATGGTTGAGAATCAGTGATAAGAATCTGGTAAGATTGTCTTAACAGGCTTCTTCTTTAACAATATGTTTTGTTTAATATTTTAAAACATTCCTACTGTTGCATTTAATACACCTAGCAGGTGAGTTTCCAACTACATGGTACTGTAGTAGAGGGGATTCAAAGTAGCCTAGTAAATGATCCCTGAATAGTGCCAGTCTGACTCCATCCTGCTCTTCTGCCTCATTTTGTGGTGCAGCTTCTGCCAGTGAGCCATCTTGGTCATCTTTTTAGTGAATGTTTAGCATATCTTTGTGAATTTATAAGGAAGGCAATGCTGGGAATAAAAAATTCCCACTGTAAGCACTCCTTAGATGATACTAATAGTAAAACTTTTGACAATCACTGAGCACCTGCATTTAATTTCTGTCTTCTGTAAAATAGAAGAAATTGAACAAAAGATTTTCTAAGTGGGAGGAACCAAATGAACTTAATTACATACTATACCACTTAAAAGAAAACATAATACATAAACCAAAGAAAAGAGAAAATAATGGTTGGTCTTTTCCCCCCTCCTTTATTTGTTCCTCATTTTAATTGTCCGGGGAATAAAATGTTTCAGGATTTATCAGTGTATTTTACTTATGACTGGCCTTGCAGGAAGCCTAAGCCTCTCGAGTGGGTAAGCTCACCAGAAAGCATTCTGCAAAACCAGAATATCCATTGTAGTATTGTGAAGACCTTCTGTGGGCACCTCTTGTGAAAATTTTTCAGGTGGAAGGCACCTTGGCATGTCTGCATAATACGGATGTAGTAGCACTTCAGGGACTCTCCAAATAACAAAAAATGGACTTTTCCTATAACTTGCTCTGTTGTTCAGTGCACAACTGGGAGGATGGCCATGTTTAAGTGCCTTAATTGTTGGTCATGTTTCAGCCTTAACTCTGTATCTGATTGCTGGTTTGTCTTCAGAAATCTGTCCGTCGTCGTCCCCCCCTCCCCCCATACTGATTCTGTTTAGCTTCTCCAAAAATTTGACAAAATGGATGGTGATATTAAAGAGATTGCTTAGTCCTTTTGCTCTCTTAAGGAGCTAGTGGCTGTAATCAGAGGCTTTGCCCAGTGGTTTTTTAAACTTATGGGGAGCCCAGGAAAACTCAGAGCAGAAACTCAAAATTCAGCTGTCTTAGAGCAGCATTGTGTATTTTTTTTCCTAGTCTTTATTTTCTGTTTTTGTTAATACTGATTTTTTTTACATAGACACTTTTAATCTGTGATTTTAAAAGGGGTTGTATACCTTCATTGAACACATTGGAGGGAGAATAGTAGTTAATAGATTTTTAAAATTCTAAAGGAAAGTTCATTTAAATGTTCATTTCACTTCCCCACTATACTTTGAAGCTTTAGACTTTTCCTATTCCTCTTTCAATTCCCATTGAAGTAATGTACAGAATAGATTTATGGCAAGGAGATGGTAAGGTGCAGCAATAAATGTTATTAAGAAATATGTTTTAAGAAAAACATGTTTTCTTTAAAACATTGAGTTCCCCTTAAGGTACTTACTATTTTTCAGTTTTTAAACAGTTTTAATATGGACTCTAAATGTATTCATAACTTTGTTATATAAAATATTATCTGTGTGTAAAATATTGAAGAAATGCTATACTTGGATTCAGACTGGATCCTTCCTGTCCCTAGATATCAAAGGTAGGGTAATGAGGTCTCCCATAAATGCTCTTGAGACTTTAAGCAGTAAATTGTGTAGGCAAGTGGAGTACAAGACTTTAATGTATAATTTCACAATGAACACCCAGCTGTCCATTTGTGGCAGATGTAGCTTGATCCTGTTATCTTTCCTGTGAGGGGTTTTCAGGGTCATTGATTGGCCTGCCAGACTGATTTCAAGTGCTTTCAGTGATATTTTCACTTGAGAAAAAGAACCGTTAACAGGGAGCTTTTCCTTGGGAAAAAGAATTCTACAGAGAAGATTAATGATTTTATAATTTTAGAGAGACAAAACACTGTCTTAAGTCAAATTAAACAAGATTAGTATATAGTGTATGGCTTCTTGGAAAGAGAATTATTCTAACATGAGAACCTAAGCAAATGGAATATTTTTCCAAATTCTAAGTTCTTTGTTTTTTCCTGCCTCTTCCCCCACCCTTTTTTTTTTTTTTAAAGAATAAGAATACTTGCTTACCACCTAATACTGGTTAATTAGAATTAAGTTACTTCAGGCTTCTTTGTATTTGTTTTAAACACATACTGGAATCATGGCTTTTTGCCATTTAGAGGATTCATGTACAGTAAAATTAAACTCCATCAAGGGAAATCAACTCCAGAGAAAACAAACGACTCTCAAAGGTTAAGCAGCTAGTCCTAGATACCAGGACTGGAGTTGGAGGTTGCCTGACCTTTCTTTTATTATTATTATAACCCTTTATTATAAGGGTTAATTTATTATGATTAACCTCATCCCAGGCATACCTTGGTCTAAATTAGTTACGTTTACAGTAGCTGTGTGAGTGTGGGTTTGTTGTGTTTGTGTGTTGTTGTTTTAATATGGAAGCCTTAAAACTTGGATTTTAAGAGGATGTAATAATAACAATATAATTTGAGATGAATTGTATGGTAGCATGCTGTTATTGGTTACAGCATATCATTTGCTACTCAGAGCCCTTCCTTGTTTACTGATGATTTTATTTTACTTCTTGCCCCTAATATCCTGGCTGCAACAGGTTTGCACTTCTTCCAGGCTTGCCAGAATTGTATGTGTCTTTTTTTCTTAAGACTCTGGTGATAAGATACTAAGTTTGGAATGGCAAGCTGACTCTTATCTGAAACAGCAGCTATTCTAGTTTAGACATAATATGCAAACCTGTGGACAAGTCCTTTGAAAGACTGACTGTAATAATACTTCGGATTGCTTTATTAGAAAAGACCATATACCATACAGTAATCTAGACTTTAGTCCTCAAACTATATATAGCTCACCACCAGTTTTAATGTAGGGCCCAGGAGCTCAGAATGGTTTTTGTATAGTTAAATGGTTGATAAAAATATTTGTATAATATTCTTGGCTTTGCCCACAAAGCCCAAAACAGATACTATTTTATATAGAAAGTTGGCGACCTTTAGTTTAAAGGAATATGGTAAGTGTTATTGACATTGTTTGATTGAGTAGCTCAAGAGTTATCGGGTCAAAGCTGGGTTACTTATATTAAGATTTACTTCTGGCTTCTCCAAATGAACCAGTATTCTTTCTTGGGTGGAGCTGATCAAACTGTATAATCTTAAATGTCTGTAGAAAATAATAGGTATAACTTAGAACATGAATTCCCTTTTCTGGGCTTTTTTTCTTTATAAATAATTGTGTACTGGGGTGTAATGCGAGAGGTGTATCTCTGTGTGTTACATATAACAGATTCCCCCAAAATAGCAACTTAAATATCTCATAAGGCTTTTGATTTGGTGGTGTTTCTGATTCAGGGATCTGTAATGAGGTTGGAAATTAGAGTTAGCTGGGGCTGCAGTTAATGAGAAAGCTTGACTGGGATTGGACTTCTGCTTTTTAAGATTAAATATTTATATAGTTTTGCTAAATACCTCACTTTCTTGATGGCTGTTGCAGGGAAGGCAGGATGTCTTAGTTGCTCACCATGTGTACTTTTCCTTAAGACTTTGTGAGTGTCCTCATGACAGTGACATTAGCTTCTCTTCTCCCAAGGGCTCGAGAGCAAGCATGAAAGAAGAAGCCACATGCCTTTTATGTTCTGACCTCATCACTTAAGTCATATTCTGTTTGTTAGCTGCATATCATCAAGTATAGTCCACAGTTAAGAAGAGGAAAACTAGCCTCCTTCTAGTTTTGTTTATTTGAAAGGGAGGAGCATCAAAGAATTTGTACATAAAATTTAAAACCAGCACATTTTATTGAAGTGGTGGTGGTGGTGTGGTGACAGTAGGGGTGGGGAGTGTAGGCCTTGGGAGATGTGACTGTGTTCTGGCCTTCTTGTTTTTAATTCTCCCTCATTCCTATCCCCTGCCACTAGTAAGCTCATATCTAATTGTTTTTGTATTTTCAAGGGTGGGATTATGTTATATATGGTATATTAGATATTGATGACTTTTCTAGGCTTGCGACTGAAGGAAGATATATGAATATATATTTTTTGAGTGAAATTTGGAGTACTGGTTTGAGTGGTGTATTTGTGTGTTTTGTTGGTGTCCTGATGTGTGTTTGAAGACAAAATGTATTTGGAAGGTAATGTGCCTGTGGGAGGGATTTGTTGTTGTTTTTTTTTTTTTTAAAGATTTATTTATTTATGCATACAAGCACTGGGGTACAGGCCAGAGGTGTGGGGGGGTGAGAGGATTCACCACAGAGA
>JAGFMF010011868.1:3438185-3472133 GCA_019455555.1 Galemys pyrenaicus | reverse complement strand
CGCCATGTGGGTCCCCTCCCTGGCCGGCAGCAGGGATCGAACTCGTGCTGCAGTGGCTGCGGTTTGCTTCACAGTGTGTTGCTTAACCCACTGCGCCACGCCACCGGGGAGGCCCTGTGGGAGGGATTTGAAGAGTTGCTCGACTGGTATGGGTGAGTGTGTATTTAAGAAGTATGTGCTGGTGTGTTTTAGATGAGGCTAGGATAAGGTAACACTGGAGTGAGATTTGATCTGGAAGGAAGACTTGTTTGGTGGGAAAGAGTAGGCTCTCCTGCTCTTATCAGACAGGTTGAGATTTTGTTTGGAAACTGGGAAATTTCATTTGCCTTGCTACTTTGGGGGACTGACTTTACCCTGAACTGGGACTATATCACAAATTTTATGTGGATGGCTTTGCCATGGAACTTCTCATCAAAGTTCACTCTATTCTAGCCTGCCTCCATCAAATCACTCAAATTCTTAGCTTTTTACATTTTCAAGTTGGTACCAATGCACTCAGCTTTGAGCAAGATAGGTGAAGTCTTTGTATAAAGACATATCCCTTCCCACTCTCACATTCTAAAACATGTCTATTCTGAGAAGACTTTTTAAATGGTAAATGTGAGCTCTGGGCTATTATTTAAGGTGTTACAGGAGGAAAGAAACAATGTTTTAAGTAATTGAAAACTGGTTTTTGATCACAATCCTGAAAATTTAGTTGATTAAAGTTAGACACACAAGCAAATATATCTAAGCAAGTTAAAAATAAAACCATTAGGGCCCTCCCTGGTGGCGCAGTCGGTTAAGCAATGCACTATGAAGCAAACTTAAAGCCACTGCAGCACGAGTTCGATCCTTGCTGCCAGCTGGGGAGGGGACCCACATGGCGCAGGCAGACCTCTCCTGCCTGGCCTGCTGCTCCCCTCAGCGGTGTGTTTCAGTTCATCTGCCTGTTCTAACCCCCTGCTCTGTCTGGTGGACTCTCTCACCTCCCCGTACCTCTGGCCTGTACTCCAGTGCTTGTATGTATAAATAAATAAATAAATCTTTTTTTTTAAAAAAAATTTGAAGACTATTTAAAAAAAATAAAATAAAACCTTTGCTTCCTTTGTCCATTCAAAAGCAATGATGGGACTAAGGTATAGAAAGAAAGATGAAATGGTTCTTGGAAATGGATATTAAATTGTACCTTAATGTGAATGGGTATATATATATATAGAAAAAGATAGGGGGCTGGCATTTATGAAAAGCCATTTTCAGTTATTTTAACTTAGCTAAGTTTTGTGGTGTTCTTCAAGGCATGATCCAACTAAAATGTTGAATTTATAGTTAATGGTTGATAAGAGAAGAATCAGACTGAGTAGCCAACACTCTGGTAAGATTCTTCAAGTCCCAGATGGAATTAGTGTCATCCTGGTTATTCTCGTTTGATATTTTATAAAGTGGTACTTGCTGGACCAATCATAACCATGGGAGCTACACATTTTCTGAAATTGTACTCATTGACTTGTGTGCATACTTTTTTTGAGTAGTACTTTTTTACATCATAGTCACAAAAGCAAGCTAGATCTCACCTATTTAGGTTAACAGAAATACTGAAGCGTTTATTGGAGATACAGATAATGTTCTTTACCTCGTTTCCTCAACACAGTGAATAAGTATGTCCCAGCGACAAAGTCTGGTATTTTTCTGGGAGAACTTATCACAATAGATGTCCTTTAGTTCACTCCACTAACCCATGATTTTGCTTCCTTTTTTTTAAGAAGAGCATTTTTCATTTTGAAAATTTTTACTTTAATAGGCAGTTCATAATCACATGGTAACTTCATCCCTGGAGCTTTCTTTATTAATAAAAGTTAACTCTTTTGGATTAAAAATTGGCAGGGAAAAGGAATTCAATTTGACTTTAAAACTTGAATTAGTATATTTTAAAATTAATTCCATTTTATTTTTAAGCACTATTATTTTTTTATTACACCGTGGTAACTACTCTAGGCAAGTGATAAATTATCCATAAATGTAAATCAAATTATACGCCATTTTGCCGATTATGATATATTAATTTTTCATATTTTAACCTTTCTGAAATAGTGATATAAATTTGTCGGCCTATCAGTTTGTGCTAGAAAGTGAAGATTTCCCTATGTTTAAGAAAACATGACATCACTTGGGACTTGGAGATTAACAAATGGTTTAGTTATGCTCTGACCATTCTCTTAAAAACTGGAAAAATCTTTTAGGAGTCTTGATTAGGAACTTAGGTAGTTGTTAAGAATATAGATGCAAATCAAATTGATACTCTTCAGAAAAATAACTGCTTCTATCAAAGCCTGTTTTCTAACCTGTAAAATAGCGGCTATTTTTCAGGGAGAATATCAAGCAACTTCAGTAGGTGTTCTAGCTTTGTGTTAATTCCTAGATAGTTTTTATAATCCTGCAACTATGATATGATTACTCTGGGAATGAATATGTAAAATACATAAACTTAAGATCCTACTGGTTACTACTATCATAAAGAAGGAAAACAATGAACCACAATTTCCTTGAGGATAACAGAATGCTACCACCTCCCCACCCATGCCTGCTCCCTCACCCAAAATAACGCCAGTTCTCATACTTTAGTTTGCTGGCAAGACAGATGAGACGAAGAAAGAAAACCCTGTTGTAAAACTTAATGAATATAATTAGTGAAAATGAACACTACCAAAGAAGGTTTGTGATCAAATAAATGTAGAATTATTGGGTAAAAAAAGTTACATAGATATAGCATGGGACATTTTAATGTTTACTGTTTCTTATGAATCTAAGAAAGAGTGTAACACTAAGATGTTTCTCAGATTTATTCCTAAAATAGTTGAAAGGTTGAATGAGGCTAGTTGTATTATAACAAATTTGAGTTGGCAACATTTTGAGTTTTGTGCTTTTGTAAAGATTAGAAATTTAACATACTTTCTGCAGATTAATCATTTGTTAGGCAGATAACACCTTTTCCTTCTATGATTAAGATTTTAATCTTCACCTATATCTCTACCAATTCTAGCTGATGTTTGAGGGGGAGGGTTTGGTCTCGATTTACTGAATTTTCTAAAGATGGATATAACTGTTTGAAGTTTGCTAGTGTAGATGTTTGGAGCATAGATACTGAGATGGCACAGCTGTGATTTATTTATTAAGATTAACTATAGGATTAACTAAGATTAACTATAGGAGGGAGTTTTAAGTGTATTTTATGATTTATAGGTATAATGCAGTAATAACTAACTTAAGGCATCTCGTTAGAAGACATTGGGGAGACAGGATGCTGAGTTGTCAAAAACCGAATGTAGTGCATAGCCATCTACTTCTGAAATAACTGTATTCTCATTTCTAGCCTGTTACTTTAAGTACATTTCAGTCTCTTGGAATGGGGACCATGTGTGGATGAGGGGTGGCTCTCACATTAAAAGCAGGAACAATAGATGTCTGTTAGTGTATAGCTAACACAATTGTAGGATCTTGTCATCTATCCATGAGGTAAAAATAGGGGCATGGGCTGAATAGGACCAGAGCAGCTCTGCATTCTTCAGGATCCCCACTGTCCTCACCTAAAGTTAGAAAGTTAAACTATTTTCCACATAGTGTTTAATACCAAGGACCTGTAATAGTTTTTTAAAAGTGGGAAAAAAAAAAGGGCATTGTTTGCTATTTGTTACTGGGTAGATTTATCTGTAAAATTCACCTGTGAATTACAGATAATGTGCAAATGTAATATAATGTAATGTGACAAGATTTTTTTTAAAAATTGGAATATTTATGTAGTGTTAACCCTCTGAGGCATATGTTTGCCTGAAACTGGAGAAATACTTTGTCTTTACAAAAGTCAGAGTTCTTAAAACTTGAATTTGCATTATGAATATTAAGCAGTTGGGAAAACTGAGGGTTTGGTTTTTGTTATAAATAGTTCTGTAAATTGATAAAAGAACCAGGGCTAAAATTACACATTCTTAATATTTATTGCTCTTTTCACTAAATCAGTTACATCTAAATGGAGAAATACAGCAAATAGAGTATCTCCATAAATATTGCTATTCCATGAAATCTTTTTATATATATTTTTTAAAAAAATGTTTATTCATGCATACAAGAGCTGGGGTACAGGCCAGAGGTGTTGGTGGTGAGAGGATTCACCACAGACAGTGGGGAGCAGAACAGGCAGATCTACTGAAATACACTGCTGAGGGGAGCAGAGGGCAAGGCAGGAGAGGTCTGCTACGCCATGTGGGTCACCTCCCAGGCAGCGGCTTGAACTCTGATTGCTGTGCCTCAGATGCTTCACAGTGCAGCATTCAACGCACTGTGCCACCAGGGAGACCTATTCCATGAAATCATGTTGTCTGATCTGAAATCTGTTATTCTAGTTCACTACACCCCTTCCTTCTTTTCATGTTTTCATTCCGTTATCCACAGTGCTAGGTATTCCTCCAGCTATCCTGTGTGTAATGCCTGCATCAATTCACTGATTTTGCAAATCTTTAGATTTCCTGTGTACACTCTTGATCATCTGGGTCAGTTGGTTAATTTTTAAGTTAATTAATAGTGGGTTCATGAAAAGCTTTTCAGCTCAAAATGCTTTATTACTCTGTACTAAGAGTGTGTGTGTGTGGTGTGTGTGTGTTAAGTCATTCTCTTTTTTCTGTATTCATATACCTCAGTTAAGACTTCAAGGCAGTGTTTGGGTATGCAACTTGGCAGATTTCTGGTTTGTTTTTAATTAGTTTTTTTAATGGACAAAATTTAAACAGAAGTAGTGACAGCAGTCTTCTTACCCATCCCCCAGCTTCGACAGTTATCATTTAGGCAAGCTTCTTGATCTTTGCAAATATTGTAAAAACTTACTGATTCTGTTTAACCATCAGCTGCACCTGTATCAAAGTGCAACGTAGGCAGAATGTTGGTTAATGTCTTAACTCATTGGGAAATTGCAACTCAAAACCACATTGAGCTACTACTCTGAAAACTCACTGGCATGACTGACAAAAATACTGGGGAGAATGTTGGGGCAGTTGGAATGTCATACTTTGCTGGAGGAAATGTAAGATGAGTTTGGCAGTTTCTTATAAAATTAAATACTTACTTGCCAGAGTTATTTTATCCAAGCGAAATGAAAACATGTCTACGCAGAAACCTGTGCATAAATGTTCATAGCAACTTTTCGTGATAGCTGAAAAATGAAAGCAACCATGTTTATCCACAGACTGCATAAACAGAACATGTGGCGATAGGCATATTTAATCTATAGGGGTAGAAAACAAATCAGTGACCTGCCAGATCTGGAAGTGGGGGTGATGGGTAAAAGGACCCAAAGGAACAGTGGGAGTGGTGATCAAGACCATTCTACATCTTTTCACTTTCCTGCCTAGAGTGCCAGAAAAATATGTTTTAGAGGACACTGGACTAACTAGAATCTATCATCTAAAAATTTGGCATTTTTAGCTCTTGCCACAAAATGTTTAATGATGCTCAAGTATGTCTTTAGAAAACTGCAATTTTCTGTTAATAGAGACATAGAGTAGTAAGTACATTCTGAGAAAATGTACTCATCATGGTGTCTAGAGCACCACTTGCTTTGGCTATCACCTAACTTTTGTTAATGGTTATACTGTCTGGAATATAACTTTAATTGGGGTAGGATGTGATGATTTATCACTTTTGCATAACTGGTAAGGTAAAATATTTTCATTTTTTTCCTGGCTACTCTATAATGGTTCACTTTGGGTACAGTGCTTAGAAATGTAAAATAGTATAAAGAACATTTGATCCTAAAAACTTCCATACTTTAAAAGGCTCAACAAAGGATGGGAATTGTCAGAATAACTCATCCTGTAGGCTGCGCTCCTTGTGGCCAAAGCTGAGAAAAATTTGAGCAATAAAGTAGTGTTAGTTTTAGATTTTAGCCTGTAAGATAAAAAAAAAAAGTACCCATATTAATTAATACTAGTATGAATAATTGGGTAATGAATGAGAGGGACAGCTCTTACAAAAGAATTCAATTAGTGGAGAAGAAAAGAGGGAACTAAAACATCATAATTACATATAAAGCAAAACCAAAAAAAAGAGTAAAGTTTTGCAGAATCTATGTTTGCATTAGTGGTTTTAAAAATTTGAGAAAAACAGTTTGTACTTACAGTCTCAAAATATCACTTCTAAGGTATTTATTCAAATGATGGCAACTTTAAAATGGAGGAACCCAACAGACACCGCCTTGGCCAAGTGATCTTATCACTAGTTAACCTCACCAATAACATGACATAGTAACATCATGAACTCATATGACATACACCTTTCTTGCTCATTGTAATCATGATAAAATATCTGATATACCCATTTTGAGAGACTTGTATAAAATGATAAAATGGCAGATTGATACTTAAAGTGTCAAGGCCTTCAGAGAGAGAAACTGAGGAGCTATCATAGCTAGGAGGACATGGCAAATGAGAAATAATAAAATGTGACATGGAACCCTAGAAAGGGTGCTGAAACAAAAAAGACATTAGTAGGGAAACTGTTGAGAATAAAAAAAGTGTCCAATTTAGTTAATGGCATTGTGCCAGTATTAATTTCTGGTTTGTTTGTTTTTTAATATATAATATTTTTTAAATTTACCTTTTTTTAAAAAAAACTTATGAATACAGGAACTGGTGTACAGGCCAGAAGTGTGGGGGGTGTGAGAGGATTCACCAGAGACAGAGTGGGGAACAGAACAGGCAGGTTAACTGAAATACACCGCTGAGGGGAGCAGCGGGAGAGGCAGGAGAGGTCTGCTGCGCCATGTGGGTCTCTCCCTGGCCAGCAGAGATCTAACTCATGCTACAGTGGCTGTGGTTTGCTTCATAGTGTGTTGCTTAACCCATTGTGCCACCAGGAAGGCCCTTATTTCTGGTTTTGTTACTAACCAAGTTTGTACTAACATTAGGAGAATTTGAGTGAAGGATACATTGGTGTTATGTGCTGTTCTTCCAATTCTAAAACTAGTTAAAAAGTGAAATTTCAAATCTTTGTAAACCTCAAAAAAATGGAACATTTTTATCTATGTAAGTTAATTGAGTTAGATTTTCAACAAATCTTTGAAAAAAGTGCACTTGTTGCAATTTAGTTTGGGGAAAAGTTCATTTCTTTTCCAAGAGACATTTCAAGTCATTTTGGAACACATGCAGAATCCTTACTTTGTTAGAAGTGTATTGCAGGGCATGCAAATTGGCTTACCTTGGTTCCAAATGCAGATGCTTAATTTGGAGTGGAATACCAAATTGAAAAATTCTTGTATTCGAATGATGCAGATACTTGCATGCGTATACTTTGCCATCATCCCAGTTTATTCAGATATCCTTTAAGGTAAGAATTTAGATAAATCCATATAATTGGAGAGCTTGCTGGTAGTGTGAAAATCATACCTGGTGCTATATAGTACCTACTCTTGTGATACTGTGGTTTTTCTAAGGCTCAGTAAGCAGACTTCTTATTTATGCCATGCTTTGATAACTTTCTTGTTACTACTCTAGATTGTTTTACTTGTATAGAAACAGAAAAGGCCAAGAACAACATTCCTAAGAATTTTGTTCTAGTTCCTTGACCCTAGATTCAGGAAATCTGCTGTTGGCATACTTTTGTGTTGAGTGTTGGGTGGGATGTGTTGAAAAAGTTGGAATATTTGAGGTAGGGACAAGGGAGAGGGGTTAAAGGGTGTGTGTGTATATATATAAATATCGTGAAGGAGTAGAAGAGAAATTCTTTCTTTGAAGGGATACCTCCTTGATGGGCAGATTGCAAACATGTTTCAGCCCTTATTTGTTTTATCTTTTAGTTGACTGTTCTCTCCTGAAAATTTTCTCTCCCTCATTCTTTTTGATTCCCTCACTTTCACTTGCTTCAGTTTGTTTCCGTTGTTAAGGTTCTTTGGGTATAGATTAGTGTCTTTTGTTTACCATTGATGCTCTGGGCTTTGGTTCTTTCAAAAACTTTAAAAAGGTTGTAAAAATTGTGAGGTGATACATGTAGAATGCTCAGCACAGTGCCTCACTTTGGAGACATTTTCATCACCTATTAATTTTCCAAATCATTTTGAAACATTTTGCTAATTTTCTTACTTTTAACCTACAAGGGGTTGGTTGAGCTCTGGAGTAGGTGTTTATGTTCATTGAGATCCTGCTGTGTCCTAGGGTTTTTGTTTCTGAATGACAGTGTGAAAGATGAATTATATATAGTCCCTCAGTTCCAAGGCCCAGAGGAACCTACAGTTTTATAACACAACTTGTTGTTCCTGGCCTTTTTTGCTTCTATATTAATAATAGCACCTCTGTACATTCTTAGAGCCAATGTGATGGATGGATAGATAGGTAGAGTCATGATATAATGTAGACCGTGAAGTAGTAGTGGTATGTTAGGGTAGTTTGGTAATCAGGATATCTAGCCACAAACTTAGGAGAAATTGGGAGAGCAGTGGCATTTGAATTGGGTCTTAAAGTAGGTATGAGTTTTGCATGTGGAGGAAAAATGTTTCTGAAAGCTCAGGGATCTGTAAATAAGCAGATACAGCAGTGCTAAAATGTTATCTTCTGAAAAAAGATAAAGTGCTGTGTGATTTGAGCTGGAAATGAGCAACTTCTGGCATGGCGAGTATAGAGAAATGGCAGGCTAGGGAGAAAATGTTGGTACTAGACTGAGAAACCCTATATCGAGCTACAAGGAGTTAACATTTATTTTGTAAGCTACATGCAGGGCAGAGGTTTTTTTTTTTTTTAAGATTTATTTATTTATGCATACAAGAGCTGGGGTACAGACCAGAGGTGTGCAGGGGTGAGAGGATTCACCACAGAGAGTGGGAGCAGAACAGGCAGAATCAACTGAAGTCACTGCTGAGGGGAGCAGCGGGCACAGCAGGAGAGGTCTGCTGCACCATGTGGGTCCCCTCCCTGGCAGGCAGCAGGGATCGAACTCGTGCTGCAGTGGCTGTGGTTTGCTTCATAGTGCGTTGCTTAACCCACTGTGCCACCAGGGAGGCCCCAGGGCAGAGGTTTTAAGCTGAAAAATAATCACATTTTTTGGTTTGGATCTTTGATCTCAGTGTTATGCAAAGTAACCAGAGGGAAGATGGCAAAAGACCAGATAAGACATTGTGGAAGAAGACATGACATGGAAGATATAAAAGTGGAGAGATAGCTTTTTTGAGGTAGGTAGGTAGGTAGGTAGGTAGGTAGGTAGGTAGGTAGGTAGGTAGGTAGGTTGGTTGGTTTATGGGAAGAATGAGGAAGAGAAGAGAGTATAGGTAGGTAGGTAGGTAGGTAGGTAGGTAGGTAGGTAGGTAGGTAGGTAGGTAGGTAGGTAGGTAGGTAGGTTGGTTGGTTGGTTGGTTGGTAGGTTGGTTGGTTTATGGGAAGAATGAGGAAGAGAAGGTAGGTAGGTAGGTAGGTAGGTTGGTAGGTTGGTAGGTTGGTTGATGGGAAGAATGAGGAAGAGAAGAGAGTATACCAGAGTATTTAAGGTCTTCTGAACATAGTAGCAGTAAATGTTTGATGCTGAAAATACTAGACAGTATCCTTTGTAATGCATTCATTTGACATCATTTTCCCACATTTGTTTGCTAGGAAAGTTGGGAATTTTGCTTAGGCAAGAAAAATGCTAATAGATGCGTAGGGGCTGTACAGAATTAATTAACTTTATTATAGTAATGTTAGTTACTATTTCCATTCATCCTTCAGATTTAAAAGGACTCTAGGAAGAACTGTTTACCAAGATTTTCCAGCCTGTGTTTCCTTTTGCTTGAGTGGGTTTTGACCATTGCATGGTGCAATTTTTAGTCACTTAGATAAAGTACGTACACCTTTTAGGATGTGAGGTGACTGTTAACAGTGTATCTTAAAATATTCATGTCTTTATTCAAGTTCCTATTTTTATTGGAATAATTGTAGCTATTTTCTGGTTATTTTTTCTCAGAAATATTTCATCCATTTGTAAACTGTGACCAACATTCACCTCAAAGATTTAATTTCCTCTTGTATAAATTGGTATGTGATTTCCCTCCCATCTTCAACTTTTGCCACACTGACCCTCACTGCCTCAGCAAGACAGTTTGTTTATGGAGTTGAAGCAATTCTCAGACTGAGTGCTAATGATTATAGCCAGATAACTCCTGGTGGTTTGTCCTCACCTTGATGCACATCTAATTTTTCAATTATTTGAAATAATTAGATAATCTAAATTTCCTTCCCTTACTGGAAATAAAGACCATGATTAACCTGAAAGTATAGATGGTATTAATGATTAGATTTGCCCCTCGAATATTCAGATACAATTGGGTATCAAATATTTTTCCATCTAGCATCTGTTGGTGATTGATTGGACTAGTCTTATGGTATTATACACAGAAACAGTTTTATATTTACTTTTATATTTACACTACTTAGGTAGTATCCCCTACCCCCAGAATAAGTGTTACACATTAAAATAATGTTAGTTATCTCTAGGAGATATGTTCCTGTGTGTGATGCTTGACTGTATACAGACTTACCAAAGACATAAAGTTTAATTATGATAAATAGTCTTACCTTATTGGGGTGGGGGGTAAATCTGTGTGCTCCTATGCAGTATCAACTTCACTTAAAAACTACTACAGAATATTTGAAAAGAGTAATTATACAACTGTGAAAAACAACAGTATTGGTTTAGTCAAGATTCTTAGGCTGTCTCTTCTAATTCCTTTTGTAAACCCCATCAGTTAGAATGCTGAACAGAGTACAGATGTTTTTGTTAAACAGCTTAACAATACCCACAGCCCTCGGACCAACTACAGATGTTTTTGGTAGATAGCATTTTCATGGACATTTGATGGGAAAAGTGCCATTTCTCCTAGTCTTCTTCCCATGTTTATAAATGCTGTTCCTCCCAACACTATAGACCAGTGTTTCTCACTTACAGTTTTGCCACCCAGGTAACATTTGAGAATGCCAGGAGAAATTTTCACTTGTCATAACTTGGGGGTGGAGGCACCACTGGCATCTGGTAGGTAGAGGTCAAACAAGGATATTTCTAAATAGCCTACACTGCATAACATAGCTCCTACAGAAAAGAATTAGAAGGTTCCAAATGTCAGCAATGCTGAGGTTGAGTAACCCTGCAATAGACATATACCTGGAGTGATGAAAAAAGTTTTGATTACATGTGATTTACTCATCATAACATGATTATCTGATCATGAGTTGGCTTGTCAGAACAGTTATTTTCAAGCATCAAAATGTAGTGGTGCTGTTATTTAATCCAAAAGGGCAGGTTTATTATTTTTTTTAAGGGGGGGGTGGAGAATAATAAAGGGTACTTGTATGGACACAGGTAGGCAGAAGGGTCGATGCTGTTTTTGTTTTAAAGGTCAGATTTGAGGGAATCCTTAGAAACTACCTTAATTTAGTCCAGCACTTTAATTTACATTGAGGAAACCAAGACCTGAGAGTAACTGATTGTTTGACCTTGGGTTTCTTTGAATTATCTATCAGCTTTTTTCTTTGAAGAATTACTACTTGTTTTGTTTGCTTTTCCAGTGCCCAGTTTTGTAGCATGGACTGTAATTCTAAAATGGTTAAATGCTTTTTAAATTTGAATTTGAAGGCTATAAAGTAATTTGCAGAGCAGATATGGATTGCTTTAGTATAATGTTTCTTGGAGAAAGACTTGATTCACCAAGTTATATGCTTAGAGATTGTAGTTTTTGAGATCGAAACTCCTCTTCAATTATTGACATGATATAAGGTGATTTTGTGTATCTTTTGAGGGGTGAGGCTATGTCAGGCTTACTAAATCCAACAGTATAGTTTGTAGAGTGTACTTAGTGATGTTATTTCCAGGCAGTTAATTTTTTAAAAGAGTAACTCCGTAGCAAACTGCCAACTTGCTTTTACCTTAAATTCTCTCTTTAGTTGTCTTTATTAAATATTGAGTCAGTTCTAAAAGAACCTTGCTCTAGTCTTTTTGACTAATGAGAAAACTGAGGTTTGGAGAGAGTATGCAACTCATACAAGGTCAGAGTTAAGTTCAAAATAAATACAGAAAGAGGGGAGAGCTTGGGATCTCCTATGGTCCAATAATCCAGCTTGTGTGACAAGAAATACCCTGTAGAAGACCGAGAACCTTCACCAGAGATCTGGGCCATTGGCATCTATTGTGTGCTGTGCGCTCCTTGGGAAATAAGCTCAGAATATATAGCATCCTGCCTTGAAATATAGTAGGCACCAGAAAAAGTCTGTTCCCTGATACCTAAGCCAAAAATGTCAAAGCTAAAACAGATAGACGACACCACAGGAATGATCTCTGCTCATTTACCCATTGGGATTTGAGAAGCAGGGGATGCTGGTCCAGAGAGTAGAGATTAGATGCTGAATTGCTTTCTTCATAAATGAACCTGGTGAGAAGAAGTGGTCTTCATGGTTCTGTTGTTGTCAGTACCCACACTTAATGTGATCTGCTGCAAGTGTGGCAGTGACCCTAAGACATTACCGAACCTGAGTCCCCAGCAAAGGACTTTCCTTTTCAGCCTGTTCCCTTTTTAGTCTGAACACTCAGTTATGTAGAATAAAATTTATTTTTAAAATATGGGTTAAAGGCCTCCAAATAAGTCAACTCACCATCTTCAAAAAGTTGAAAATAGTTTAGGAACCATTTCTTTACATAATGTCAAGTAGTACATTCTTTATCAGTAGCCTTGCCTTTGGAACAGTGTTGTGGAGGATCTAAAAGGTGCATTTATTATGGGACAATTACTTGAAATATTTTAATAACCACAGTTATATTTCAGTCATTCTGCCTCTTCTGTTTCCCACTCTGTCTGGTGAATCCTCTCATCTCCTACACCTCTGACCTGTACCCCAGTTTTTGTATGCATAAATAAATTAACCTTTTTAAAAAATTATTCGAGCCTAAGGGCTTTTTGTTCATGTTGATTGTATCACTGGATACTTTCCATGTCAGAGCTTAAAATGAGAAGTGTTTAAAACGTAAGAATGTACAAGCATGTGTTTCATTAGCTGTCGAGCAGTAATGTGCCTTTCATGAAGTCTTTAGAAAATGAAGAGGCAAGTGATATCTTCTCAGATAATTGTGAAATAGACTTGATCTAGTATACCCTTCCGAAAAGGTCTTGAAGACTCCCAGGAATCTCTGGACCATACCTTGAGAACCACTGCTCTCAGAAATCTGTCCATTGATGCAAGGATGGTTTATAAAAGGAGAGTGTTTGTTTTCAAGAATCTAAACTACTTGCAGCTCCTTTTACTTACTAAATACATATTCCTCGCTTTCAGAAAAATTAACGTGCCTGTGCTTACTGGTGTTCAAGTATTAAGCACATTATCTGGGCATGAGAGACATTTGAATATTCAAAATGGTAGTTTTGAATCAAATTGAACATGTCCCATTCTGCAGTTTATTAATTTATGAATGTTGATGTATGTTCTGTGGGAGCCAATCCCTGACCACACTGTATCTGGTGTAAGAGATTTTGTAATGCTCTGTATATTGTTGAAGTTTAGCATGCTGCCCTCCTCCCCTTCTCAAGGCGTCTTCTTTTAAGAGAATTCTCTGAAAGATGCAGAAAAGTTGGCAACCATGTTGATGAAGGCCTTTAGTGCTGCTGTTGCTTCTAGACAGCATAATTAACTTTGGAAACTAATATCTGCAAAGGATTTATGTCTCTAAGAATAATTTCCTAGGGCCAGGATTGCCAGCTTTTTTCACTTGTAATCCTTTCCATTTGCCTTCCAGCTTCTGAGGAAGGATGATACGTCTACAGTTGGAAAAGTAGTGCTTTGAAATGTATAAATTATTTTTTAAGGGGAATTTTTTTAACTGCCTACATATCCCGTGTACATATACTATGACAAGAACTAAGTGCACTTTCATCTTGTTTAATCTTGGCTTTATCCCCATCAAGTATGTTAGAGCTAGAACCCATTCCCATTTGAAGTAATTTACCTTAATAATTAATTAATTAATAACTGTGTTAAGTAAAGTCCATACTCTGTCACCCGTGAAGATGACAGAGGAAAGACATGGGAGAAAGGGGATGGCTTTTTTTAATAAAAATTTTGAAAGTTGGAGTCAGATTTAAGGGGAAATTTTAATTATATGATATAAAACAGTAATTACAAAGTCAGAGATGTATACTGGTGGGGAAGAGTGACCTAGAATGTGAGCTTTCAGTTACCCAGTACTAGTTTTAGAAGATAAACCAAAAGTTTTGAGAATTTTCTAGAAGACAAGCATTTACAGAAGAATGGAGAGAATACTAAAAGATACTATTTGGAGAGCATAAGGAAATTAAAAATATCATGCAATGTATAAACCTAGCAAAATGAAGTAATACTTTTTAAAATATATATATATATATATAGTAATGATGATTCTTTTCAATGAGGTTTATTACCCTGATTGTAGCATGCCTGATACTATGACAAGAGCACCTTTGGGGGGAAGCTGCAAATAGTCAGACTAATGATGAAAAGACACTGAGCTAGCAAACTGAAAGGGCATTACAGCCACTGAGTGGAACGGTTGTAGTATAGCAGAGCCTTAAATCTCAGGCATTATGGAAGAAGTAGATTGGGGTTATGGTGTGGTTTCACTCTTCCCATAACTGAACAAATACTGAAAACTTGTTTAAAGAATTGGCTCTTCGAACTCCCTTGGAGTTTACTTCTAAACCAAGTTATCTGCCATATTTCCTCATTTACTGTTCTTCATTGGGCTAGATGATCATATTGGTGATTCTTAATAATACTATAGTATCAATAATATGACATACATTAGTATTGTTAATAAATTTTATTGACACTGCAGCAAATATGACAAGGTGCAGAAATATTTAAGACAACTAGTTGTCATCCTAGCATGGAGTAACTGAAAGGATATCAGATTAATAGTATGGCGATTCTGATTCTCTTACACCTACTTAATTCTCTAGGATCTATAACTAGTAATGCCAATATGACTGGGAATATTAGTGGCTGTCTAACTTACCTTTTAGAATTGCTTAAAAAAAAAAAACTAGAGGCTTACATCACCTTGTAAGGCTTCATGGTCATGGATGTTGGAATTGGAATCCTAATTTCTTTGTTTTGTTAGCATTTCTCCTTTAGGTAGCCTTAATATTTAAAAAAAAGTTTAATGGATTGGAGCAGGCAGAAAACAAATTCTTACAGTGCCTCTTGTACTAGTCATTAAAGGAAAAGGAGCCATTACTATTCAGTAGACAGTGGTGTTGGGATGTACAGCTCTGATGTTTAACCCTTACATTGCCTTGAGGTAAATACAGACATTACCCAATTTAAAAATGAATTGATTCCCAATTGTTTACAACTTAGCACTCATTATTGTGTGCAGACTAGTTCAGACAAAGATCAGATTTATTAATAAACTCAGTGTGGTTTTGTATTGAAGAAGAAACAACAACTTGTTAGGTGCTAAACTCACCCTTTTTTTTGTGCGCCCCTCCCAAAAAAAAAAAAACCTGCAAATAAATTATAGGTTATACATGAGTTATGATTACACATACTACTTTGCTGTGTTGTTCCCAACTGGTGTATGTATGCTTGGGGACACCTATAGTACAGAAATTCAGTCATTGTTGAGTAAAGTGAAACCGTTCCTATCCAACCCACTGCACACGTATAGGATGACCTGTTGAGTGTAGGAATAGGAAAATGAGTCACGTGGAGAAGACTCCTTTTAGTTACCCATGATGTGCTCTATCATTAATAATTTTGACCCCTTTATAGAAGTTAAATTGGGAAGGCATTTTCAGAGTTATTAAATTCTTGAAGTCGCTAATTCTTCAACTAACAGATTGCCAAGGCAAGGAAATGGTTGGGAGAGAAGAGATGTAAAGACAAAGTCTAAAAATTCAAGGGAGAGTATAAACTGATTGGTGAAGACAAAATTTTTTAAGTTGTGTATCCTTAGAGACAAATGAGTTGATTAATATCAGAGATGTTGTGATATTTTCATTGAATGCAATGAAACACTATTAAAGTTACATATAGAATTATATAATACGTACAGAGTTACATAAATGGGAAAAAAATAATAGCTTAGGACTAGCTGAGGGAGAACATAACAATTCGTTAGATTTCTCTTTGTTGTTTCAACCATTAAAAGATGGTTTTGTCTTGTTGCTTAACTGTGGTAGCTGAGATAAATTACATGAGAAATGAGGGGTAAGATCCCAGGCACCCCTGATACCCAAAAGGAAAAGAAAAAAGGTGTATAGAGAAAATGATTCTTTTAAAAATATGGTTTGCCAGTATTCCCCCAAAGTGGTATGCGTGCATATATCAGAACCATCCAGAAAGATGTTTTGTCATGTACTCATTTGTGTTCATTTACTTTATGCTCCAGCACTGGAATTTTCCCTTTTTAAAATTGGGATGTCCCTAGATAGATTCGTTTCACTGTTTATTGAATGGACTATTTTCTGAAATATTACACGTTCAAATGCAAATAGACATATTCTCCTGCTGGTGTCTGTTGAAATTTCACAATAGCTTTTCATTTGTAAACTATTGAAATAGCAATAATAATCCTATAAAATAATTTTAAGAGCACAGTTTTTTTACCATAAAAAATTACAGTATTGAACAAGATAGAAAAACTTGTTTGGTGCCAAACTTAACTCATGACAGAAACTCGTACCCCTGTTTACTGTATAGATCTGTCATCAAATACTTACATTTTGGTGATGGCGTTTGTGTTGATTAAATGTTTTTCATTGTATTGTGAAAACTGCTAATTTCTTTTTTTTTTTACTTTATATATTTTTTACATTATTTTTCATTTTTGTGCAGTGTATATTTCTCATCTCCGTGAAATTCCCATCACCAGTCACCCTTGTACCATCACCATGGTCACTTGTGCTCTTCCCCCCCCATTTTGTTTCTTCTCCCTCCTCCTCCCCTAGGGAATGTCTCAGATTTATAGTTGTCTGTTGATTTTGATTTTTAATTTCTTGTTACTAATTTTTTTTTTCTCTTAATCCCTTATTTGTTTCCTCCTGTAAGTGAAACCATCCAATATTTTTCCTTTTCTTTCTGGCTTTGAATTCACTGAGCATAATCCTTTCAAGCTCCATCCATGTTTCAGTGAATTGCATGAGCTTGTCTTTTTTGATTGCATAATTTTGTGTGTGTGTGTGTCATATCTTCTTGATCCAGTCAGTCATCTGTCTTTGGGTATTTGGGCTGTTTCCATTGCTTGCCTTTTGTGAAAAGCACCTCAATAAGCATAAGTGTGCAGGCATCCTTTTGAATTAGTGTTTTGAGTAAATTCCTAGAAGTGGGATTGCTTGATCATATGGGACTCCATTTTTAGTAGTTTGAGGAACCTCCACACAGCTTTCCATAATGGTTGGACCGGTCAGAAAACTGTTAATTTCTTATTTAAGGTTTGTTAGTTGGGACATTTAAGTAATTTTGGCTAATCCACACACTCAGCTCTTTACTGAAGAATTGGCTTTCCACATGTTGAAAGTTCTGCCTATTAAAAGAGCTATTTACAAAGTAATTGTATGAAACTTAGAAGACTTTACTAAGCAATGTAAAATGATTTCTCACCGATCAGTGTTACATCCCAGGGTAAGAGTTTATTCCTTACAGGAAATGTTTCAGAGGCAGTAGAAAACTTTTCTCTTTCCCTAAGGGAGGACCAGGTTCCGGGTTGTCTTCCCCTTACAAAGCTGAGGATGGTGAAGCTAACGTGCCAATGGGGTTCTTCAGACTTGTTAATTTGTAAAATGGAGACATTTCCTCTTAGAGGATGTTGTCATGCTAGATCTTTCTTCATGATGTGCCTGTCCTGTGATGACCATGAATGGTTCTGCCTCTCCTACTTTCAGACAAATTTGTATCATCTTGTCTGAAAAACTCTGCACAGCTTCCCTCACAAGAGTGGAAATTGGACATTCCCATTCTTTTCACATACAGTAGGAGCCTACTAGCCTAGAAATAAAGAAGGGGGGTATGTGCAAGAATGGCCTGAATCTAGTTCTGTCAGGGCAGCACCTTTACTTGGGAGGCCTCTTTCTGTACCTTCCCCTTTCAAAAGGATTGCACTTCTTTTTTGTTGTTTGTTTCCCTACCACCATCCCCTCTTATCCTTTCTCCTTCCTCCCTCCGTCTTAACCTCAGAAACTGTTTTTGGTAGTGTCTGCTTGTTTTCTGATCAGTTTGCTTTGTCAAATCATCTACTGTAGGTATTCTAATAAAATCATTCTGATTTGCTTTATTACACTTGCTTGAACTCCATTTTGCTATAAATGGCAATGTTTTATCTTTCCTTATGTGTGAATAATATTCCATAGAGTGGCTGTACTACATTTTCTTGATCCAGTCTTCGTATCAGTGGGTTGTTTCCATACCCTAACTATTGTGAATAAAATGCTGCAATAAGCACTGTAGAGCATGTAATTATGAGACTTGATGGTTTCAGGTTCTTTGGGTAAATATCCAACAGTGGGATTACCAGGTCATAGAGTATTTCCCTTTGGTATGAAAGGTAAATCCATATTGCTTTCCAGCATGACTATATCAGTTTATGTTCCACCAACAGTGTGGTACAGTTCCTCATAGTTGTAAAGTGGAGTATTAAGATCCAGTATTGTTGTGGTTTTACTAGTATCCTTAGTTCTGCTAATACTTATGTATCTTGGTGCTCTGTCATTTGGAAGGGTGGGGTGTATGTGTGTGTATGTTGCTTCTTGTACTAGGCCCTTAATTATCATGTTATGCCCATCTGTCTCTACCTTTATTAATTGAAGTCTATTTTATCTAATATAACAACTATCGCTGTTCCTAACTTTTCAAATTGCCATTTGCTTGTAACAAGAGTGTTTTTTAGTCTTTAATTTTTAAGTTTGTGCTTATCTGTTGGTAAATGGGCCTCCTGGAAACAGCAGAAGGTTGGACTTTGTTTTAAATCCACTCAGCTGCTGTATACCTCTTATTGGGTAAATTTATTACAATTTAGATGCTTATTGAGATGTGTTTATTGCCATCTTGTTATTTAATTTTTGCATTGCTTTTTGGTAAGTACAAACATACTGTTTGGAATTAGTTCATTTTTCCCCAACCTCATCCTCATTCTCTGAGCCTAGAAGGACTGGGACTGTAGGACTTGTTGGGGAGAACTAGTTTGAAAAGTCAGCTATAATAACAAACTCAGTAAAAATAATTCATCTGTTTGTTACTGAGTGTTTTCTGTGGGGTACAGGTGATGACTGTAGGATTAGGTTGTAAAACTTCAGACATAGAGTTGACATTCAGGTTATAGTAGTATGTTTAAACCAGAACAGGTGGTTTTAGCAGATGCTCCATTTTTCTTGGCAATAATCAGTTTTCAAACAGCTGTGGTTCCTTTTTCATTTGAATTTTTGGTTTGCTTAACCATCAGAGAGGAACATATATTTCACCATTCTTGTGAATCATTCATTTCTTAGGAGCAGTGAGAGCATTCACACCAAAATTACAGTTGAATTTTACCTTTTGTACTTGTGGATTTTGCCCTGTAGATAATGGATTGTGGTTTGTGTGCTGAAGAACGCTGAGAATGTTTCTCAAAGTGTTAAAGAATAATTCCCAGTGGCAAAGCACACAAGTGCCTTACCTGTTGTTCCCAGTATGCCACTGACAAGCAGCCTTGTGAAGGAAGACTCTGGCCTACAAAAGCATGTCTGGCTAGTTGAGAACTCTTTCTTTAAGGCAGGCCACATTCACACCATTAATGGCAGTTTATGAGTAACTTCTTTCTGCTCTGCTCTTCACTAGTTCTCTTTCCTCCTGCCAGTGCATGTTACTTACCAACCAGGCACCCCTTCTTACATCCACAGTTTCTCCTCTCTGATTTCTCATTTCTAAATTTTATCCTCACACACTTTTACCTAACATCCCTTTCCTGTGTCATAGGAGAGCAGCCACATTCCTTTTCTCTCCTTTGCCCCATGAGTGAACACATAACATCTGCCTTAGGTCTTTATACCTTTTTAAATGTACACATCTCCCTTTCCTGTGGAAATCTCAAACTCGGCTTACCCCTTTGGGCAGTGGCCTGGGCCACCCCCACCCGTTTACCTCAGCACCACAACTCTCAAACAGAACTTTCTGTTTCCCACCCTGTATGTTAGTCCTCTGATGACTTTAGTCTTCTTTCTTGCTCTGATTCCACGTTACCGGCTCCCTAGTCATACTGATCAAACACTAAAAATTTTGTACCCTCTTCTCAATTCTCATCTTGCTTTGACCTTCCTAGATGTATTTGTTTATTCTTTACTTATCCACTAGATAATATTTTTGAGTACCTGACAACTGTGCTGAATACTGTGGTAACAGATGATTAAGAGATGGTCTTGCTATTAAGGAGTGGAGTATACAGTTGATTGGCAATTACAGTACAGTGTGGTAAGTGACATCATAGACTATTGTAGAGTATCCTAGAGAGAGTGAGATGGGGAAATTGAACTCAGGTTGGGTGGGCACCTTGGTGATAGGGTTGGGCATTCTCTATGGCCAGGCAGCTGGTTCACTTTTGACTGTCAAAGTGCTCTAAGATGATGTCCAGGTCTTTTCTGAGTTACATTACTTATTTGCTTAATTGAAATCTCCTTCAAGATGTAGGTTTTAATGAAATTTTAGTGATAAGTTCACATTAACTGGTGTATTTTGTTTTGACACCTGAGTACTGGTTAGCTTGTGGCAGTTTGTTTAAATTGTGGTAATCTCTTTGGACATGTGCTCTGTTTGTGTCTCCACCAATGAGTGCTTGTGCAATGTTTTGTAGTAGATGTTATCTTCTTTGTCAGTATTAGTACAGTCATACTTCCTCTTTGAATTGGTAGAATGTGTTAGAATAGCTACTTCTGGCTTTGTAAAACCTGTGAAGAGAGAAAGTTACCCATTAAAGGTCCCAGCTTTCTTTGGTTGGGGTTCAGATAAGTCTTTTTGTCCCTTTCCTAGCGAGGCCTCTGGGTTTCATGGTGTGCTACCTCCCATGACAAAGACTGTCCCTGGAGGCCCATAGGAAAGTTAGTCAGAGACTTGAACCTTTGTTGGCATGCTTCCTGGCGAAGCTACGCTGCCTCTAAAACAGTACTGACGCTTATGAGCAACCCCAGCACCTTTCAGCTCAGGCTCACCTGGATATGAAGCATGCATTTGACCTCTCCTGTCTTGCATCCCTTCTCAGCCACATCCTACTCTGAAAATGTGGTGTTCATTTACCCTGCTTAATTTGGGGGTTAGCATGTCATCTGTCTAGCAACTCTCTCTTTTTTTTTTTTTTAGTAGCAGATGTATCTAAAATGGACATTTTGGTTTTTCTAGGTTTGTTTTTGAGTTTTGTAGTCCTCTATCCTGGGGGATGGAGAGGTGCCTGTAAGGTCTGAAGGTGACCATTACATTGTGTCAGCCAGTTGTTGCAACTCAGTATGACCCATTGGGATATTTGTCTCCCACCTTGTACTTGGAGAGTTTGTTATAAATGTTTTATCTAGATAGGAATGTCTTTGAAAATTAATATTTGATGAAAATAATGTGTAAGCTTTCTTACTTTTCCATTTGAATCTGAATGGTCATGCATTGTGAAAAGTGTTTGGCACCACTTAGAATTTGTGAACAATAGTGCTAAGAGCCAGTGTCAGTTGGAGATTGGTGTGGGCATAATGGTTGATGGCACAATGAATGTATCATTTATCAAATGATAATGTCTCTTTGTGTGAGCACATGTGGTATACACCCAGTATACTCATTAAAAGTGAATATCCAGAAAGGGGATTGAAAAGAGAAGTTCTGTGGACTTGTCCATACTACATAGAAAAGAAGAATGGAGAAGTGACACAATCCAATTTCCTGTGGAGTTGCCAGATCCCAGTAATAAAATAACTTAAATTTTGTGACCAAAATAAAAAAAATTAAAGAAATGTTCATAAAGCAAATAGTAATGTATCTTTTCTTGAATATTTTAGAAAGCCTCGGATCAATTCTCAGCTGGTGGCACAACAGGTGGCACAGCAGTATGCCACCCCGCCACCCCCTAAAAAGGAGAAGAAGGAGAAGGTTGAAAAGCAAGATAAAGAGAAACCTGAGAAAGATAAGGAAATCAGTCCTAGTGTTACCAAGAAAAATACCAACAAGAAAACAAAGTAAGTTCCTGGGTAACTGAATATAATAGGTAATCTTTTGCATGTGAATCAAAGCTATATTTTAAATGCCTTTTCCTATTCTCTCCTTTAGACCAAAGTCTGATATTCTGAAAGATCCTCCTAGTGAAGCAAACAGTATACAGTCTGCAAATGCTACGACAAAAACCAGTGAAACGAATCACACCTCAAGGTATTTGAAACTAGAGTAGAATAGTAGACTGTAGCTCTGATTTACTAAGTCATAAGCAGGAGGGCCTCCCTGGTGGCGCAGTGGGTTAAGCAACGCACTATGAAGCAAACAGCAGCCACTGCAGCGCGAGTTCGATCCCTGCCTCCGGCCAGGGAGGGGACCCACATGGATGGCATAGCAGACCTCTCCTGCCTCGCCTGCTGCTCCCCTCAGCAGTGTGTTTCAGTCAGTCTGCCTGTTGTGTTCCCCACTCTGTCTCTGGTGGATCCTCTTGCCTCCCTGGATTCTGGCCTGTACCCCAGCTCTTGTATGCATGAATAAATAAATCTTTAAGTCATAAGCAGGAACCCAGTGTTTTGTGCCTATGGGTTTGTAGTTTGACAAGGAGTGGGATGAAAAGCTAGATGTGAGTCTGCTGATTTTAATATATGTGTGCTGTATGCTACACACACACATGCACACACCTATACATACACATATGTACAAGCTACTTTTATATCACTGACCAAAACAGGAGCCAGATCATTGCTAGTGATTCTGTAGTGGTCCAGACCTTTGCTCACTGTTGGTGGCTTCTGTTATTGCTGAGGCTAATCAATTTTTGTACTAACTTTAGGCAGTTTAGATTATTGCCACAGTGTCAAGAAGCTCTTGTGTCTATTGGTGACTTTCTGCCAGAGGTTGCTTTAATCTGAATCTGATTTAATTGGTTGTTCCCCTGTTGGTGTTGCTTTCAGGCCCCGGCTGAAAAATGTGGACAGAAGCACTGCACAGCAGTTGGCAGTGACTGTGGGCAACGTCACCGTCATTATCACAGACTTTAAGGAAAAGACCCGCTCCTCCTCGACCTCCTCCTCCACAGTGACCTCCAGTGCAGGGTCAGAGCAGCAGAACCAGAGCAGCTCCGGCTCGGAGAGCACAGACAAGGGCTCCTCCCGCTCCTCTACGCCAAAGGGCGACATGTCAGCAGTCAATGACGAATCTTTCTGAAATTGCACATGGAATTGTGAAAACTATGAATCAGGGTATGAAATTCAAATCCTCCACCTGCCCATGCTGCTTGCACCCCTGGGGATTCTTCTGTGGACATCGATCTCTTAGTGATGCTGCCAGGATAATTTCTGCTTGCCATGGGCATCTGGCCACCAAGGAATTTCGCACCCTGACGATTACTCTTGACACTTTTATGTATTCCATTGTTTTATATGATTTTCCTAACAATCATTTATAATTGGATGTGCTCCTGAATCTACTTTTTATAAAAAAAAAAAATCTGCTGTGCACAATTTTCCATGTACATTACAACTGGTTTTTGTTTTTGTTTTGTTGGGGGGGTGGGGGTTTGGGAGGGGGGACTTTTATTTATTGTGTTCACAAACCATCCTTTCAGCATATCCTTTAAGTTTAGTTCTTTCTTCCAGTTATACTATGTACTATCAGTTTTGATATAACTATATATATATATAAAAATATAAAATTATATATAAAGGGTTATTTGAAACCAATTCATGGCAACGCTGGTGCTTGATACACTGTGAAGTGAATACAACGTTGAACAGTTACAGATCTGGGACAGTCCCTTCTATGAAAGTGCTGAAAACAAATTAAAATCAGTACTTCTTACATGAAGTATGTTCCAATCCACGTGGGAACTTGACTCTCTCATCTGTCTAAAGCGTACTGGACGATATAAAAATATATATTTTTTAAACAATGTGATCTCAAATGTAAAGACTGCTCCAGATAGCCTGCATTTGCAATGGAATAACTGACAAATCACAAGTGTTTAGTTGGGAGGGCTTATATCAAAAGTAACTAGCTCCAGAATGCCAAGTATTCATGTAAATTACGGTTACATGTTAACATTGCTGTTCTTACATAAGCACTCATGAAACTATGGTATTCTGTAACTTGAATGCCATCCATTTTCCAGACCTCTGCTCATGTCTGAGGTAAATCTATAAATTGTCTCTTAGTTTTAGGATTAAGCCGTCTAAACTGTATTTTTGGTCCATTGAAGAAGCAAATCCCTATTTCCACTTTGCATGTGACATTACAGTAGTGGTTTTTGTAATTGAAGTTGGTTTGCCTCATCACATTTGTCTCCTTGTTTCACAAACCTTTACCTTATCAGTTCAGTTGTGAGAATTCATTTTCTTTCTTAAAATCCACTTGTTTCGCTGAACAAAGGTTATCAACCACCAATCCAATCCCGACATGGAGCTTGTCAGTTTTCTCAGTTCCCTGCCTTGGGAAGGAACTCAAGTGGTGAATGACTTGAGGGCCTACAGCCAGAGTTTCAGGGAAAGCCCATACTTCTGTGAGGGAATCATCTTCTTATTTCTGGATAGCTTGAGCAAACTCTTGTCGTTTCTTTTCCCTCATCTGTTAGTCAACAAATTGTTGTCTTGAAAAAACAACACACAAAAGAAAACACAAAATCAGAATAACAAAGACCATTAATATGATTCCACCTCTCCTCATTTTGAAATGTTTTTGTTTTGCTTTATTTGGATTTGGAGTCTCATATTCTTATCCACAGAGTTCATAGACTCAGTGTCATTTCAAGCATGGGAAGTGATGTTAACCTTCCTCTATTTGATTATACTTTAGGGACTCACGGGAAGGCAGCCAATTTATAAAGAAGTAGTAGTACCACATTCTGATGTGAGAAACCTGGTTTGCTTAAAAACAAGCAACTTCTGTCTGTGGAGGCAACGAGTAAAAAAAAAAAAATTAACAGCTTGATTTGAGTAGCCAACAGGAAAGGTTCCTTTCACATTTACATTAAAACTATTCTGTAGTCACTATAATTTAAATTCTGTTCTCTTCTCAAAGGCATAGATTATAAAGCAGTGCCATTTGTTGCTGTGGTCTTAAATGCATGGACAATGTTCCCCTTTTTTAAAATAATTCTTGTATCTGGGATGCAAGCTCTACTTACTTTTTAAATACATTTTTAAAGTGTTTATTAATGAACCAAAGGAAATTCGATGCTTCCTATAAGCATCAGAATATATAATACATAGTGATTTGCCTATGAATTTTAAATCCACATTTTAATATTAGTGGGATAATATTGCAAAGACATTCCTTCTAAAGTTTTAATATTCCTTTTATTAAGGGTCTCAGGGAGGGTAAATTAGTCAGCCATATTTATTTTCCAGAGATGTAAGGAATTGCTAAGTTTTTAATTAACTTTTTAAAAAAATTTAATTGCCACCAAACTCATGTGGGTTGCACTGCTTTTTAAACCAATAAGTGTTGGTATGCACTTTGTTCAGAAACACTGTACTTTTCAAAATTAGTTTCATGTAAAGTGATTGGACTCCTAGACTAGTGGAAAAAGCTGATTAACCAGCTACTCATAGGCTGCTAATTAATTCATTGCCAATGTCTTGGTTTTTCAGTTTTGCCTCCGTGAAAAATTGAAAGAATAAAGCATGGGGAGGGGTGAAGGAAGAGCATTGTTTTAGAACAGGTGGGATGAAATTGCCATTTGATAGAAAGCTCAGCTAATAGTGGGATTTCTCTCAGTAACCAGACGTCACCGGACCAACCCTTCACCTGCCGTTGTGTATTCTGGTGAGGTAGTGAGGTGGTAGGTACATTAGACTTTTCATTTCTGAAATTGATGATGTCCCTCAGGCATGTATTCTGGAAATGGAACTCCTGTAACTTCCTGCATTTGCAGTTTGCCTTACAATTAGTAGGCAGCACGTCAAAACACTAGTGTAGATTATAAAGGTGGATATTAAAAGAGGACCAGAAATACTTGGTATTCAGTGGCGCACAGTAAGCAGGTTATAAAAACAAGACAAAAAACCAAAAGCACAGTGTTAATGCTTGCAAGTTTCCATTTGCTTTAATACCACATGATCTTTCACCCTTGTGCGTGTGCGCACACACAGAGCTTACCTGACTTGCTCTGCTTGAGTCATGCATTAAAGAAAAAAAGGCATCTTGACACCCACAAAATATTTTAATCAGAACCTTTCAGTTTCAATCTGGATATTTAAAAACATTGGCAGAAGCTTCTGTGAGTTTAGTTCCACTAAGATGTTTCACCTGCCTTATCAAGACCATTCTCAGTCTACTTTTTTAAGCTACCATATCTTAAATTATTGAAAATTTATTAATTGCTGGATATATAATAACCTTTGCTTGTATGTAACCGAAAATGGTTTAAGAGCCAACATTTAGAGTATGACAATGGAGCTGAACAGTTTTTAATGCGCAAGCAGTTCTGTTCTTGTGTATGACTTGTAACCTTAATTTACTGTGTAAAGATGGTTACATTATTTCCTTAGCTTTGTTTGTTGGAGACAAATAGAGAATGCTTGTTAAGTATGTCAAAACATAATCTTGTGAATTTTTGTTAATGTATTATACGAGCTATATTTTTCATTTGCCCAGAAAGACAGCTTGTATAACGCTTTTGGAAGTTTCTGCTCTGTAACGTCTTTAGAGCTGACAGTCTGTTAGGTTTGTTTTTTTCCTTCATGCTAAAGTGTCAGTTGGTGGTTTTGTGAACTGGTCAGAAATTCACAGGTCTTAAATGTTTTGGGGAAATTTATATTGGACACTGCTCTTTGTCTAGCAAATAAAAGATGTTAATATATTCCTGTTACTGGCATGTGCACGACTATGTTATTAGAAGCCACTTTATCATTTTCCTGCTTTAAATAGAAATGTCTATTTATGAATTCTGCTTGTAGTTTTTTCACAAATAAAATAGTAAAATTTACATTGAAATCTTCATTTTTGTTTGTGTAGATTTTAGCCCTTAGGAAAATGGTCGGTTACCTTTGTACTTAGATTTTCAACTTGTGGAGTATTTCCGGTGTGAATAGAAGGCGCATTTCATTTTTAAGAAGTTGTTGGAAGCTGAAGTTCATTTGGATGGATGCCTCTGTGCTTGTGTCAGAGCTGCAGAAGAAGATACATTTCAGCAAAGAAATGACTGAATTTGGGGCAAAAATGAAATTCTACCTCTTTGAGACAGGTTTAGTGACATAAAGAAGGAAATTGAAGTGATGGCTAACTGGTTAATGTGTACAACTGGAAATCTTCAAGATAGCTGTTTCTACCCTAGGTAAATTGTCATTTGAATGTAGACAAAATGTGATGTCAAACCTGAGAGCCTCACAAGTGAAGAGAACTTGTCACCCATGCTGAGATTACTGCCATCACTTTGATCTTTGAAGGATAAGGGAACTACTTAGGACACCTGAAGACCCACCCCTATTTACTCTTAATCCTGGTCTGTACTGGTGGTAGAAAAAAGGAAGAGAGTTTGTTGCAGGGCCTTTATTTAAAAATGGATTTGCCCTGGGAAAACAGCCAACTCCAGTCTGCTTTGTCCTTATTTTCCAGTAATCCCAAGGTTGATTCTTCAAAGATCTTAGGAGGATCTGGAAGGCTTGAAGAGCAGGAGTCAGATGATGTCTCCAGTGGGTCATTGTGGATACAAATAGGTGATTGGTGCTTCCTGCCCCTCAGCTTTACCCAATACCTGAGGGGCCCCTTTCTGAGGATCCCTGCTGAGGGTGACACTGGTCCCACCATTTGGGAAAGGATGAAAACTGCCTCCGAAATGCATCAAGAGGTTGGTTTCTACAGTGAAAATGCAAGAATGACTTCAAGAAAGTGCATTCTGTCCAGTTGCAAATAGGCTTCAAATTGTTAGCTAAATCCTGGCGTTGACACCATGTGTCTGGACCCCCTCCTGAGGAACACCATACTTGGGTGTGACCCCCTCATAGAAGCTCTTGAATTCACCTTGGTGGTGGGATGGAGAAGGGAGGGGATTGATAGCTGGAAAATGTTCAGCCAGCCTCTGGGCAGAGATGAGAAGACAGAGATGTCAGAACTCTGGTCTAGTTCATTCCGAAGAACTGAAACCTTAAAATCCTATCAAGGAGAGGTTCAGAGCCATCTTTGTGCTCCAATCAAAAACTCTTGATCAAGATCTTGTTTGCTAATGATCAAAAGAAGCCAGGGTCTGATCTGGCTACCCTTAGTGGTGTGTGTCAGGAAGATACAGTGTTCTCCCCGCGGCCTGGGATCTGTTAAGTGCAATAGAAATGGACTGAGTACTGCAGAGATTGATTTTTTTTCTAGAATGAATCATATGTGGGATATGTTTGAAAAGGTGGAAGGGCCACAGATTTGGGCAGACAGTGCAGTGAAAGCCAGCATCCAAGTTTTACCTGGTAAAACTGCTTACTCTGGGTTTAGCCCTGAGTCTGGGAATGGGGGCTCACTTTAATGTCTCCAGTGACTAGGCATTCTCTAGTCCCAGTCGCGCACACAGTGCTGAAATGGCAAATGTGAATGAGTGTGTGTAGGGGAGGGCATAGACTAAATACGGCCCATTCCTTCAGGACTTTGACCTTAGCAAAGAAACTGTCCTCCTCTCCCCTTGAAGTTCCCCCTCTCCCACTGCCCTGTTCATCCCACCTGGAGCCTGTGATAGGTATCACTAATCAGTCACAATACTCTTTCAGCTGAGTCCAGACTCAGACTCCCCAAAACAGCTCTACAAGCCTCACAACGGAATGTGACACGCCAGCCCTGCCTGCACAAGACCCAGTCAAAGCAAATAGGAGCACTGCGACAGTTTTCAGTCAATTCTTTCATTGTGGGTCTCTCCCTAGAGTCACAAGAATTCCAAGAGGAAGTCCAGCTGAGAGGCTTGGAGAAGCCAGGAAAGAACTAAAATCTTCCGAAGTCTAAGCTTCCTGTTCAAAACCGGACCAGGTGACATCAGTGTTGAGCACTGTAGCTTTGAATGCAGCTTTTGGTCCAGACCCAAAGGCCTGCCTGTCACCCTGGCTGTGCCTTGTAGGCCAGACAGGGACTACCTGGGTTGTCTCACCACTTCCATCAACCTTGAGGACTCTCAAATAACAGGCCAGAACATCAAACGGATGTGCTTCCTGGAAAAGAACGAATATTCACCTTTGGAGTCAGAATACAGCAAGATTCCCATCTCCGCCTGATCTTGAGCCAGTTGAACTCCAGCTCACTTTCCTCACCTCTGAAGCGAACCCTCTCCTGCCCTGTTCTCAGCTTCCAGGAGCCCTGGGTCAGTGTCCCTGTGGATTCTTGTATTTTGCCATGATTTTAATATGGGGAGCAAAAATTTTTCTAAACATTCATTCTGATGCTTCACTAGAGTCAACCTCCTGCATGAATGAGAAGAGTTTGTTTTGTGGTGGTTTGAAATGATTGATTTACTTACTTCCCTGGCCATAGGAGAAGTTGGTTGAAGGCCACATGCTGAAGTCCAGTGGTGTTTCCGACAGCTGCTTGGTGTGTCTGTGTCTATTGCGTTACAATGAAGATGGCCTTTTTTCATTAAAAGTTGGATTTTTTAAAATGATGTTTATTGCCCTATTATTAAAAAAGTTTAGAGGTCATGGGAGAACCAGACACCTGTAGAGTGCTGGCCTCATCACACAGCAGGAGGCTTACTAAACATTACTTGCTGGGTTACCTGCACGCACACATGAACTGTATATACACACATGCATAGTTCTTACTGCTGGAGAATGGGACTTTTTTCATTCATGCGTGATGGTCACAAGTTCCTAACACAGAGAAGTTTGAACTGCAGACAACTAGATCAGCTACAAACATACACATGGAGAGTGAATTCTAGAAGAGAATTGTGTTTTCAGCCTATTCAACCATCACAGCAGTATCAGAATTAGGAGTACTCCGTGTAGAAGAGCAAGTCAGATTTATAAATTGTATTCATTGCCTTTTCTATTTTAAAGGAATTTGTACCCGTTTGGAGATGTCTATAGTAGAGTTCTCTCATTGGCTGGAATTATAACAATCTGCCAGAGTGGAAAATGTATGAATTTGAGGCATTCCCAAGAGCCAAGACCCTCTAATAAATTATCCTGTAAAGTTCCAGGCAACTCCTGCTCGCAGAGACATCCTGATAATGCAGATGAAGGCAGCAAACAAATAGGGTAATAAGAGGGAGAATTGCAAGCGTCTCTCATTCATCTTGGAACAATCAGCAGCTGCCGGCGCCGTTAATCACGTCACAGTGGACTAGAGGGCTGGCTCGCCTGTGTGCCGGCAGAAGACAAACCACTTCTGGTGGGTTGCTGAGCAGAGGCAGGCCTGGCCACACTGGCCTCCATCCCAGGTGAGAACTTAAGTGCAGGTGAGACTTTGTGAGCTGGGAACTCAGACTTGGGGGAAGGTGGGAAAGATGGTCACTCTGGACCGGCTTCATGTTCCAGCTCTACAACAGAGCCTTGTGTGCTGACTCTGCAAACCGCTCAACATCACACAGCTCACATCCCAAGTCCATTCCTGCTGCCTGTTTTTGTGCCCCCACTAGCTAAGAATGCATTTTATGTTTTGAATGGTTGAGGAGTTTTTAAAGGAATGACATTGGTGATGTGAAAATTGTATGAAATTTAAATTTCAGTGTTTATGAAGTTTCATGGAAACAGCCATGCCCACTCAGGTATTGTCTAAGGTGACTCCCAACCACGGGGGCAGAGTTGCGACTTGGGACAGAAACCACGGGGCACCTAATCAAAAATCTTTACCATCTGGCCCCTTCTAGAAGAAGTGCACCGGTCTCCAGAATATACTCCCATCTAAGGACGCCCTCAGTTCTCAGTATCTACAACTGTTACTGGTGTAGCCAGCACTTGTTACATGGTGATGGAATAAAGAAATCCCTGCCTTTTTGAACAAATGAGGGACACAGGTGAAGAAAGTTTAAGAAACTTGTCCCAGGTCACCCAGCTGGGCCATCTAATCAATCCTGGCTTTTAGTTTTCAAGAGACTGAATGGGCAGCTTGCTCCAAAGCATGTTCCTTAGAAACCCAGTTAGGTCAGATGCGTAGCTGTGGCCACATAAGTTTGTTAAATACTATTTAATATTCCAGCCCCCCTTGGTGTTGCAGTGATGGCTTCCATTTCAAAGGTTTGCGAAATCTTGCTAGAAAGAAACCCGTTGGACCTTCTTTAACGTGAGGTTTTGAAAAGCATATGTGACATATTTTCCACGACTTAAGTAACCCTGGAGAAAGTGTCAGTGAAAATTCTGGTGATCAAGACACACTAGGTTCCAACTGCTTCTCTGTGACCATGAGAATTGTTGCGCTCTTCTCAACCTGTTTCTTTCTTTGTAAATGTTGAGGTGGCCATAATGTTCAGCAAGCTGATGAGTTCCTAGCTGATTTTGTTTGTTCCCGTCTCACCCTG
This sequence comes from Galemys pyrenaicus, assembly GCA_019455555.1. Lineage (NCBI taxonomy): Eukaryota > Metazoa > Chordata > Mammalia > Eulipotyphla > Talpidae > Galemys > Galemys pyrenaicus. The sequence goes on along the minus strand of JAGFMF010011868.1, from coordinate 3,440,519 downwards.
GGTAATGTGGGCTCCTGTACTCACGCCAGCCGCCTTCCCCATGGAGGCCACATTCTTTCAGCACCAGGGCAGCTTCACAAAACGAAACCCATTTCCCTTTCGCTTGCCTATGAGTCCTAGAGATAGACCCTTCGGGGCCATACAACAGCCCCTGCTGCAGAAGAGGGAGGTGCTGGTGTCCTGACCGCAGATAAGAAAACGCTGGTGCCTCCGTGTGCCAGTAGCAGGGCCCTGCGTGGCTGGAGCCAGCGGGTAGGCACGCTGCTGCCCTGCAGGGTTCCATCTGTCACTTTCCAGGAGCAATTTAACGGTGTACTCTGGCTGTCAGCTGCGCTCGAGTTGGCTCTCATCATAGTCACACTCCTGCTTAAGTGAGTCGTCCTTAGCTCCCTGGACACCAGAAGCCTTTCTTCCTGACAGCAGGTGAGATGGCGGCGGCCTCTTGACGTGATCATCCACTTCAGTGCCTGCAGAAGTCCCCACAAGACATCCGAAGATTATGCTCAATAGAGTCCATTGCCGGGTAGGCGTGTCAGGGTCAAAGGCCAGTAGCAAGACTCTCTGGGCCTCAGGCGCTGACGCCTGATAAAGGCTGACACCCTTGAGGGGAGATGGAAGGGGGGTGCCGCTTGGCACATGAGAGGAACCCATGAAGTGACATCATTACCAGGAGCAGGGAGTGTGGCCAAGTGTAGCTTCAAGGTATATTTCAAGACCAAAATATAAGACCTCAAAGCAATTTCACATTCTCTGTACAGTTAGCCCTCGGTATCTCGGGTTCTATATCCCCTGATTCAACTGAGCGCAGGTTGAAAATAGTAGGTCCATAGGTTGCTGCGCAGCCATTGCCCTGTGTCCTTACTCCCAAAATAACACAGCATGACAACTAGTTATACAGCATTTGTGTTATCGTGGGTATTATCAGTAATCTAGAGATGATCTCAAATATATGGCTGGGAGTAAGGAAATTATATGCAAATGCTAAGTCATTCTCTGCAAGGGTCTTGAGCATCTGCGGGACTTGGTGTTCCTGGGGGTCCTGGAGCCGATTTCCCGCCACACCAAAGACACACCAAAAGCTCGTCTGCCTCGATTTCCACACAGGTTGAAAAGTTTGCGACACCTGCTACTTCTCTGCCTACCGCCGCTGCAAGGTGCCTGGTTTGGGGAGGTGTGGAGGAAGGGACTAAACCTGTCCTTGAAAAGGCATGGGTTCCAAGGTCCTAGGAGAGCGGGCCCTCTCGCACGCATGTAAGGAGCACGGCCGGCTGCATCCTTCATTGGCTGTCCATGGCAACTTCTATCAAAATGCTGTCAACATGTTGTGGGATGCCTGACTCAACACGCCCGTATTCTAAAGAATTCACCAGATTGACAACAGGTGATGAGAAATGCTCTGGATTCATTTGTCATCCCCAAAGTGACGTGTTGAAACCCTTACTCCCAATATGAGGGAGACAGGACTTTCAAAGAGGTCATGAAGATGAAATGAAGTCAAAAGGGTAGCGTTCCTTAAGGGGACTGCTGTCCTTATAAGAAGAGGCCGAGACCTCTCCTTAGTGAGAGATCTTTATTTCTCTGAGTGCAGAGGTAAAAGCCACGCGAGGCACAAGAAGGCAACCGTCTGCAATTGAAGGAGAGAGGCCTCACCAGACACCAACCCTGCCAGGTCTTGGTCTTAAGCTTCCAGCCTCCAAAACAAGAAAAAATTAATTTCTGCTGTTTTGTTTAGCCACCCAGGCTGGAATATTTTGTTCTGCAGCCTTAGCTGACTAATACATTAAGGGAAACAGTGGCCCAAACGTCCAGCCTGCTTCCCTTCCAGTTCCCCTTCTCCAAAACGTTTTTTGAAAATCCCGTATCACCATTTCCTTAGTACTTCTTTCTATACCGCTTAAGAATCATGCCATTGACAAGGGATAACATTCACTCTGGAAACGAGATCTTAACTCTACCTGCTGTGCACCCACACCCTATGAGTGTAGACAACACCTCCCTCACCACCACCCAACTCTCTATTTTATTGATTCATATTTAGTTAGGTCAATATTCAATATTTAAATATTTTGACTATGTAAATATTCATCAAGTTTTTTAGTACTATTTTTTTTCTTTCCTACACATTTTTTTTCTGGAGTTATTATTTTTGTTTGCTTTGTTGTCTATGCATTTGTTTTGTTTTTTTAAAGATTTATTTATTTATGCATACAAGAGCTGGGGTACAGGCCAGAGGTGTGCAGGGGTGAGAGGATTCACCACAGACAGAGCGGGGAGCAGAATAGGCAGATCAACGGAAGTACACTGCTGAGGGGAGCAGCGGGCACAGCAGGAGAG
>JAGFMF010011868.1:3342460-3438135 GCA_019455555.1 Galemys pyrenaicus | reverse complement strand
GGGGAGCAGCGGGCACAGCAGGAGAGGTCTGCTGCACCATGTGGGTCCCCTCCCTGGCAGGCAGCAGGGATCGAACTCGTGCTGCAGTGGCTGCGGTTTACTTCATAGTGCATTGCTTAACCCACTGCGCCACCAGGGAGGCCCTGTTGTCTATGCATTTGTAACCAATTCAAACACAAACATGTGAGGATTAGTCAGGGCCCTGGTTGGATAATGTGTTAGACTCAGAGGTTTCAACCTAAGGTAATAAGTGAAAGGGTTACTGAGAGCGATGTGGGCAAGGATGGAGCGGCACCCTGGGACTTAGGCAAATGTGGGAAGTCATTACCACTGCCAGGCCTGAAGTGCGAGGGGAGGAAATAAGGTTACTAGACCCCAGGAACTTAGAGCTTTTGAGGAGAGGCTGCCCTGCAGGATTTGTGGGTGGGGAGGGGTAAAACATGTCATTTGCCAAAATGGTAGCATTAAAGCAGGAGGGGGGTGGGCATGAAAGACACTTGATCTTGCTCTCTTCAATCCCTCTCATCTCCTGCCAGCACATTAGCCAAAGCCAACAGGAAGCCAAGAGTGAGGCAACCCAGTGCTGTAATCCACAGGGACAGCTTCCCGGTGGCTGCTGGTCAGGGAGGGGAGGAAATGGGTGGAGGTGGGCCAAATGGAGAATTGGCATTGTACATGGCCTGTTGTCTTATTTCTTCTTAAGGACTCAGGTATTTGAGGTCTCCTAGCAGTCTCAGGCTCTTGAAGACCTCTTTCCCAGAGCCTCCTGACATCACTCCATGATTACCCCATGGGGCAAAGCCCTCACAGTGGACCTCCCTTGACCATCAGCCTGGCCTGCCCATCTTTATCTTTTGTGTTGTACGGCTTGTTTTTCCCCCTCAGCCCCCTATCTTGGTATTCCTCTTCCTTGCTTTACTCCTTCATTTTGATGGAGCTCATCCTCCAGTAGTTTCCTGAGAATGGATGTGTATGTGGGAGGTACATCTTTTGAGACCTTTCAAGACAACAATGTATTCTTCCTCCATGTCAGTTTAGTGCAATCCCTTGGTTGAAAATAATTTTCTTTTTTCACAACTGGTGATGCTGGTGAGAAACCTATATTTCTGTGTCTTTTGATGCCATGTTTTATACCCTTTTATCCTCTCCACACACTTGAGGAAATTTTCTGTGCCTCTAGGGTACTGCCAATCATGCCTATGCTCTTTGGTGTGAGTCTATTTTCACAACTGTGCCGAATGCCCAGTTGGCCCTTTCAATCCCCAAATGTAAGTCAGTGTTAGGAAATGTCCATGAAATATTTCATTCCCTCTATTTTCTCTCTCTTGCTATTCAGATATTGTACCTCCTCAGATCTTCTTGTGATTTCTGTTTTATGTTCTATCATTTTATGTTTTTGTATTTGGAAGGAGACATGCTCAAACAATGCATTGAATTGTATGCTCCCCAAAAGAACTTGAAGTTTTAACCTTTCTGTGAATGTGACCTTCTTTGGAGATGGGGTCTTTGTAGATGATCGTGTTAAAATGAGTTCAATAGAATGGGCCAGAATCTGATGTGACTGGTGTCCTTGTAAAAGGGGAAACTTGGACACAGGTGAACACCACTGTGAAAATGAAAACAGAAGTCAGGGTGATGCAGCTACAGGCCAAGGAATGTCAGCCACCTGCCAGGAGCTCGAAGACAGTCCAAGAACAGATTCTCCCCTTAGAGTGCTTGGGAAGAGCCAACTCTTACCAATACCTTGACTTGAACTTTTGCCTCCAGAACTGCAATACAGTAGATTTCTGTTGTTTGAAGTCACCCAACTGGTGGTCCTTTGTTATAGTAGCCCTTCCAGTTCTCCCATTGATGCTTCATCTCTTCCCCCATGTTTCTAATTTCCATGAATCATGTTCTTTTTGTTCTCTATACACTTCCTTTTTGTCACAATCTCTTATTTCATGCATACAGTACAATCTGTCATGTCTGAGAAAATTAATGATGACTTAAAACTTTCTTTTGCTGAACTAGTCTCTTATTAAGTTCCTTGTTTTATATCTCTCAAGGGTCTGCTCAAGGGTTTTTCAGGTGTCTCTAAGACACTGAAAGAGGGAAGGGCTAAAGGCTGAAAACACCAAGCCAAGAGTCGAACTTGTTCAATGTAGAGGATTGTGATGGGAAATCCCAAATGTAAATATCTTTGTCTTTCCATTTGGGTTACATAGACTCTTCTGGTGTCCTGGCTGGAGGTAGAGGAGATGAGGAGTTGTTTGGGACCTCAGTCTTGACTATGCACACTCATTGGAGTAAACTCCAGTCTAGAGTAGTGAGGGAGGGGCAGATGCCAGCATGCTGCAGTGAGCATTGGGTCCAGGGAGCAGACTTGGGGATCTGTTTACCTCTGTAAAGGCTTTGAAGCAATTCTCCCCACCCTTTACCTCCACTTCTAGAATTACTTGAGCAACAAATTCCTGATATCTTGCAGGTTGCCCTGTTCCCTAGCTCAATCTATGGTAGTGCTTAAGAGTGAAGACTGGAAGCATACAATTTGGGTTTCATTCTTACTCATCATGTCATATTGCGCAAGTTATTTAAACTTTTTATGCCTCAGTTTCCTGTCTCTATAAAATGGGGATGATGATAGAAGTGCCAACCTCAGAGGCCAGTTGTGGGGTTTCAGTGAGTCACGTATATAATGACTTAGAACAGTGCTGAGCATAGAAAAAACTAGGTACTTATTATGATCATTATTTTTTATTTTGTGATCCATTGGAAACATTTTTTTTTAAAGATTTTTTTTATTTATTTATGCATACAAGAGCTGGGGTACAGGCCAGAGGTGTGGGGGGTGAGAGGATTCACCACAGAGAGCAGGGAGCAGANCAGGCAGATCAACGGAAGTACACTGCTGAGGGGAGCAGTGGGCACAGCAGGAGAGGTCTGCTGCGCCATGTGGGTCCCGCCCCGGCCGGCAGCAGGGATCGAACTCATGCGGTGGCTGCTGTTTGCTTCATAGTGCGTTGCTTAACCCACTGCGCCACCAGGGAGGCCCCTGGAAACATTCTTAAATCTTTTTTTTTTTAAGATTTATTTACTTATGTATACAAGCACTGGGGTACAGGCCAGAGGTGTGGGGGGTGAGAGAATCCACCAGACAGAGTAGGGAACAGAATAGGCAGATCTACTGAAATACACTGCTGAGGGGAGCAGCGGGCACAGCAGGAGAGGTCTGCTGCACCATGTGGGTCCCCTCCCTGGCCGGCGGCAGGGATTGAACTTGTGCTGCAGTGGCTGCGGTTTGCTTCATAGTGCATTGCTTAACCCACTGCGCCACCAGGGAGGGCCCCCATTGGAAACATTCTGTTGGGCAAGAAATTTGGTTCCTAGAAGTTGGTCTGTAATTCCATAGCACAGAAGTTTAAAAATAGTATTTTCAAGAATAGAGCTATCCTTACACACAGCTGTAAGTCCCAGGGAGTTTGGGCCATGTGCTAATCCCCAACCCAGCAGGGACTGGTTCATGATGCCCAGAAGCTGGACGATGATAGCGGCAGCCTGGTGAGACCACATGGAGACACATGGAGTCAAGAGGCAAGAGGAAGCAGAAAGTGGTCAGGCAGACAAAAGCCAGTACTGCCCCACCTGCTACATGGCTATTTCCAAGTGTGGCTGGAGGGAGCTGAATTCTGGAAGGGCCACAGTGGGACCATGGCAAGTGAAGGTGCTTGTTGGCAGAGCTAGTGTTGTGGAATGGGAATGGCCTAAGTGGTTGGGATGTCGCTGCACCAGGCCGTTTCAGTTATTGTGAGAAAAATAAGTCCTCTTGAGCCTTCTTGAGAAAGGCCATGTGGAATGCATTACCTGCCAAGTAATAGATTATGTGCCTGCCCCCAAGTAAGGAGCAAGCAGACCTAATTGTTACAGCCACTGGAATATTCTATGTCTTTCATTGTGGTCTCAGAGCTTGAGATGCTCCTCCTTTTGCAACCAGGGCAACATGTTGAAAAGATGGTGGTCTTCAGTCTAAATGGAAAAGGCAACAAAACCACATTCTAGACGGTTTTGGGTGGTTTGAAGTGGTTTCTGGTTAATCCCGGCATCATCAGGCTGTCTGGGAGTTCTGCTGCATCTGGGGCTGCTAGAATGAGGAAACGATTTTGCTAAGCCTGCCTGAGTCTGCCTTCCCAAATATGGAGCTCAAGATTCATCTTGGAGAAAATGAACCAGAAGCTTCCAACAAAGACTTCTTGGAAGTAGGTTTGTAATTAACCTTTCTGTGTAACACGAGATTTCTCAAGTAAATGAAGGGTAAAAAATAGATTCCATTTTAATAATTAACAGATACTTGTAAACAGCAGCTCCAATGTGCTTTCCAGATATTGATTGCCATGTGCTGGGGGTATTAGTCGACAGCCATGTCTAAATTGATCCAATCTACCTCTTCTTTGTCATTCAAATTTCCTCCTCTGTGTAACAAACAGGCTGAACCTTGTCCAGCTCTGTGTGAAGGCTTGAGCCTGGGCACAGCATCACAGAGAGGCCCTGGCTCCAGTCTTTGCCCTCATTTAATCTGTGACCTCACAGACTAATCTCTAAACCATAATTAAATCCCTATTTGATCTGTTTGACCTTAGCTTCCCACACAGCTGAGCCCTCTGTGGACAGGACAGAGTGTACACTGGGAACTGGGGGGGGGAGGGGGTGGGGGGGGCTGCCACCTATGTCCCTGGGGCCAGGATATTGCACCTGGACAAGTCTTGTTTGGTGACCAGAGTTGAGGAATGTCTTCGAGTATGAGTACCTTTGAGTGCTGTGTTAGTTTGCTCAGGGATGCCATAACGAAGTGCCACAGGCTGGGTGACTAGAACAACAGGAATGTATGGTCTCAGCTCTGGGGACTGGAAGGCAGAGATCAAGGTGTTGACAGGCTTGGTTTGTCCTGAGGTCTGTAAGGGAAGCATGAGTTCTCCGCCTTTCTCCTGGGCGTGTGGATAGCCACATTCACGTGTGTCTCTTTACACCTTCCCTCAATATGTGTCTGTCTTTGTGTTCAAATTTCCTCTCTTCTTAAGGACGCCAGTCATATTGGATGAAGGCCAATCCTCGTGACCCCCCCCCCCCCAACCTGCTCATGTGCAAAGACCTCCATCTCCTAGTAAGATCACCTTCTGGGATTGAGGCTTGAATATGGATTTTCAGAGAATGCAAGTCTACCCGTAGCAGATGCCATGTGCTTCATCTTGCTTGGCTCCATCATCTCTGGTGCCTAAACCAGGCACGCCTCACTAATTCCATTCCCTCCTGGCCTCTGCACACTTTTGGATTGGACTCTGTCCTCATTTGAAAGTTAATTAATTCATTCATGTATTTAATCAATCAAATACAGTAATACCTACTTCACAAGATTGCTGAGAAAATGAAAATGAGATAACATATTGGCATTTTAGCTTAATGTCTGGCATATATAGGTATTCAACCTCATTTATTCATAGGTTCATTTACCAATATTTATCAAACACTGTGAAATGCCAGGAACAGGGCTGGGCTGAATGCCAAGCCAGGCAACGTTTCTGACCCATGAGCGTAAAATTAGGCAGAGGAGGCTGACTTGACCCAGTGACCGAAGTGTGTGAACCGGCTGTGAGCAGAGCTCTGTTAAGCAAGGCCAGGAGCCCAGTGGACAGAGGGAGAGAGGAGCAGGAAGGCAGAAAATGGGGTCCAGGGGCAGGCTGTGCAGAGCCTGTGCCCCCGGAAGGTGATGGACGATGTCATTGATGACTTCTGCAGAGGGTGATATGGTCACAGCTGCACTAAAGGGACCAGGTTGGAGGGGACAGGTTTCTAGGAGAGGCCCTAAGAAACCGCAACGAGCACCTGGAGAGAAAGATGGAAGGTTGGCCTGGAGGGGTGTGGTAGAGATGGGGAGAATATTTGCCTCTGAGAGATGGGGTGGAATTGGCAGGACTTGGGATAGGGTTGATGGGGTGAGACAGAGGTGACAAAGATGAACTGGTTTTCAGACATCTTGGGGGTGGTTTCCCGCTGACAAGCAAGAGGGTCTGGGGTGTAGGAACATGATGAATTTGAGGCAAAGGAGTCAAGGTTTGATAAAGCATGACCAGTTACTGTCAGCCATTTACTCATCATCCTGCAGATACGTATGGAGCACTTGTGCATGGCAAACTCTGGAGACCGCAGCGAGCACCACAAAGTATCTAGTGCAGTGTAAGTTCCAGTGGGCGACAGCAAGCATGTGAGCACATGGATAAGAGATGGTCCAGGTAACACGGAAATAGAGCCAGCTGAGGGCTCGGGAGTTGTTGTGTGGAGCTAACTTGGACAGAAAGTTCTCTCTGAAGAGGTGACATTGAGCTGAGGCCTGAATGGAGAAAATGTGCTGACACACAAGAGCACAGGGAAGAGCATCCAGGCAGAGTGTGTGGCACATGCAAAGGCCCAGAGGAGGAAGAGGAAGGCTCAGAATGAGGCTGGAATGCGAAAAGGACCAGGTCACACAGGGACTTACTTACGGGCTAAAGTAAGGCCTTCCTACTTCCCTGGGGCTATAGAAAGACATTCAAGAAAGCTTTAAGCAAGGGAGTGTCAACTCTGAGTAAAACCAAAGTGGCCTTACAGGGACCCTGCCCTTACATTCCTTTGTGCTTAACTTGTTTTGAATTGAGTCACTTCTACCCGAGGGTCTCAATGGACTTTTCTGGGGAGATCATATATTAAGAGTCAAGAATTCCAAAATGCAGATCTGAAGGGGCTGAGCCAGGTGAGGTGGGGGATGGGGGTTGACTGCTCCTTTGGGGACTCAAAAGCCCCCAAGGCCCAGACCCGCTTCATCTTTAAAAGCTGATCTTTCAGTGGTTTTTCACAGTAAGTGCTATCACCAGGGGGATCCTAGCTTAGAACTCTTTGGAAACCACTGAGCCAGTGTGAGTCACTTTTTTATGGTTGGAAACTGAGGCCCAGGGCACACCTCTTGGAAGAAACCCCTTCTAAGTGGAAACACCTTACTCATTCAGAAATAGAGCTAAAGGCAGTAGAGGAAGAGGGCTAAGATCCAGCCTGCCCCTTAGAGCAGAGCCTCACCTGTAAAATGGGAGCAGAACTATCTTCTTTGATGGTGGTCGGGCTGGTGAGCCACAAAAAAACAGGCTGACTGGGTTTGGCAAAGTGTTGAGTGTCTGCGAATGGTTGGCGTTGATTATAACCACGGAATTCCGAAACAGGCTTCCTGTCCTCCCTGGGCAAGTGTCCAGACTCACAGCTTGTTTGCCCACAGATCCCACAAGTCACACGACACCCCTTCCTGTTGCCTGGAGGAGGATGGGCTGGCACAGGCTCCTGGTTCTGACAGGCTCTATCTTCTCTCCCAGGACCTCACTCTAGCCAGTCCTCCCAGGACAATTTTAGGGGCCATGCCAGTGAACGTCTTTCTTTTTAACAGCTGTGTATTTATTTCACCACATATCTCCAGCCCCTCCCACATTCTGGAAGAAGGACAAGGATTTACCTCTACTGCATCCCGTCCCTGCCTGTCCAGAGCGCGGAGGAGTGCCCCGTACACAGTTAGTGCTGCCTCAATGTTTTGTTAGCTGAATATGTGAGAAAAGGGGTGGAAAAGGCTAGAGGTGCTGGTTGTCTCTGCTCACAGTGAGATCAGGTTCTCTCTGGAAATATATCTGAGTAGGAGAAATGAGGGTGATTTGAAGACAAATACTAAAGGGAGTCAAGGGGTCGTGTGTGGACGTGTGAATGCTGGTCAGGGAACCTGGGCGCTGGATTTAGGAAGTGCCGGGTGACTTGGCCCTGAAGTCCCTTCCAGCAGAAACTGATTCTCTGAAGCTTGTCCCTTGTGGGCTAAAGCAAGTCAGCCTGTCCTTCCCAGGTGTATTAGTTTCCCGTGGCTGTCAGAACAAATTATCTGAAAGCTGCGTGGCTTCCTACAGAAAGGTATTCTTTCACGGCTCTGGAAGTCAGACATCTGAAGCTGAGGTCTGGGTGGGCCACGCTCCCTGTGAGGCTCCAGGGGAGGATGCCTCCCTGTCCCTTTCAGCTTGTATGGGTCCCAGTCATCTGGGGCAAGTCACTCCAGCCTCTGCCTCCATTTTCATTCACATGGCTCCCCCTCTGTCCGAGTCTTCTTGTCTGTCTCTTAAAGGACACTCATCATTGGATTTAGGACTCACTCCAGTGATCCAGGATGATCTCATTTTGAGGCCCTTAACTTATATTCATTGGCAAAGATCCCTTTGCCAGGTAAAAGTCACTTTTCTAGGTTTTGGATTTAGGACTTTCTGTGGTAACTATTTGACACGCTAAATCTTGGGGCTGGTCTCCATTTGTACCAACCCCAGTTCTGCAGTATCGCCTTCTCTAGGGAAGCCCAGCTGTGTTCCAAAGCCTCATGGGGCATGGGTATCTTGGGGAGCATTTGGTGGGTCCTGAGAGGACCCAAAGAGTCCTTCATGGGGAGAGGCCATCACGGGGGCCTCTCTTCATTAGCTACCATTTCAAGACAAGAAGGAAATGTGTTGAACTGGGGAGAAATGGGCCCTGGAGAATTCATGGAGGTCAGGACCTAGTGGATATAGTGGCACCCCACTCTGGAGTTATCTGGCTCCTCTGCAGACTTTTGTTGACACTGCTCTGCATACTTCTGGGGAGGAAGTGACAAAATGGGGAATGTGGCTTGGAATAGGGGCATGCTGTAGGCCGGGATCTCAACATGTTTATGCTGCAGTCCCTCAACCAGTAGTCATAGGTCACCTACTACATGCCAGACAGTGGATATGTCATGAAAAACACACTGGCCTGGCCTTGTGGAACTAAAGTCCAGGGCAAAAGAGGGGTTGAAGATTAACTTAAAGATAAAACAATTACAAGCTATTGCCATTGCTAGAAAGGAAATAGACTGGGTATGGAGAAAAACAACAGGAATGGACTCTTGGAAAAGATGTTACTTGAACTGAGACCTAAAAGTGAGGAAAAGCATTCCAGATACAAGAACAGCATGTGCAAAGGTCCTGAAGTTAGAAAGCACCTAGCACATTAGAGACACAGATACATGGCCAGTATGATGGAATTTGGTGGCTGGGGGGTGAGAGTGGGAATGGCTGGCAGGTGTATAGTCCTGCCAGTCCTGTGAGTTGTGGAAAGAAATTTAGATTTTATTCAAATGATTTTAAACAGGTTGTATCATTATTTGACTTGAGTTAGCTTTTTATTTTTTAAATTTAAAGATTTATTTATTTATGCATACAAGAGTTGGGGTACAGGCCAGATTGCAGGGAGGTGAGAGGATTCACCAGAGACAGAGTGGGGAACAGAACAGGCAGATGGACTGAAACACACTGCTGAGGGGAGCAGCGGGCGAGGCAGGAGAGGTCTGCTGTGCCATGAGGGTCCCCTCCCTGGCCGGCGGCAGGAATTGAGCTCGTGCTGCAGTGGCTGCTGTTTGCTTCATAGTGCATTGCTTAACCCGCTGCGCCACCAGGGAGGCCCTGAGTTAGCTCTTTAAAGTATTCCTTTGGGGAACAGGCAGAGAACAGATTATAGGGCAGAGGTTGGCAACATTCCTTTGTAAAGGTCAGATAATGAATATTTTTGACTTTGGAGATAAAGTGTTGAGCACAGAGTCCTGACTCATATAAGGGCTGGATCTGGAGAAGTCACACAGCAATGGCAGCTGTATTATTACACTGAGCCAGGAAGAGCATATTTGTAAAGCGAAGGCTTTACACCCTGGGGTCACTAGAGTTGACCAGTGCTGGTCCTCGTGGTCCTTTGTGGCCAGACGATTTGTATGTGCAAGGCAGTGAGGCTACAGTGATACAGAGTGCGCCTCCTTGCTAACTCAGGCCCACAGCCGCAGCTGCCCCTATGCTGCCCTGTGGGCTGCACGTGGGGTTTGGTTCGTTCTGATTTACACCTTCCTGTTGCTTCCAACATGGGAGGTTTCTAGACTTCTCTTTCTGGTAGTGTGGTATGAAGGAAATTATACAGAAGGGTAAAAAGTTTGTTTTTCTTTAAAATCTTAGGTGGGGAAGGTAGAGTGAGATGTAGAAAAGTGTTTGGGGGAAATCAAAGAGAACAGGTTTGCCTTTACCTCTGGCCAATCCTGAGGGAAGTGTGTAGGCGGACAGGCAGGGAGATACCATGGGGCCATTTTCACAGGCACTGACACCCCGTAGCACGTACGTTGGGGGATCTGCCGAGGTTCTGCTGGGAGGCCTTGTCACGGAAGCATAGAGGTAGAGGTAAGAGGATTGCACAGAAGCAGGGAATGTGGCCAGGTGGTGAGGGCAGAAAATGGATGGTCCACAAAACCCAGAGAGGCGGGGAGAAAGACAGACAGATGGTGAGATACAGACACAGAACAGGTCTTCTCGGTGCAATCAAGTGACAGCCACTGTTCATTTGACAACGGATTTTATGAGCACCAACTATGTGCCAAGCTTTTGTCTGGCACTGACCGCACAATGCCAAGCAAAACAGGCACACTCCTGCTCTCACGGCGCCCTCGGTCCATTGTGAAACCAGTGCCCTGGGCCAACAGCCACTGTTTTTGTTCCTCTGGTTCTTTCTTAGGGTGAGTCAAACAGCAGCCCACAGCACCCGTCGTCACCCTTCAGGAGAGCAGAGGGCAGGGTCTGAGTCTACCCAGCTAAGTTGATGTTTAAAGTTTGACAGGTGTCACTGAGCTCGGCGATTAAAGTGTGGGGGCAGACCTACTGGATTCAAAGCTTTGCCACTTATTGTCTGAGTGGCCTTGAGCAAGTCACTACTCTGAATTTCGGGCATCCCATTTGTTCATCTGTTTTTTATTTGATTTCTTGCTAAGTACTGGGCAATGTTCTAAGTGCTGAAGAAACGGCAGTGAACAAGGTTAATAAAATCCTAGCTTCTGTGCAATTCATATTGGAGTTAGAGGAGACGGACATTAAGGAAGTAGGTGAATCTCTAATATACTAGTTGAGGATGGTATTGGAATGGCGGGAAGTCAAGCTGGAGCAGAGAAATGAGGATGTGGTGAGAGGATTCACTTGAGTAGACTCTTGAAGGGTAAGATGGAGAGAGCCTGCCACCAGGATGGAGGAAAAGCATTTGGGGCAAAGGGAAGGGCAGAAACAAGCCCTGAGGCAGGAGGGACTTTGCAGATAGGAAGATTACCCTGGTGGGTTCAGTGCAAACACAGAATTCCTAACAAGAAAGTCAGGGGGGTGGGCCTCCCTAGTGGTGCAGTGGGTTAAGCACCACACTATGATATGAAGCAAAGTACAGCCACTGCAGCACAAGCGTGAACCCTGCCGCCGGCCAGGGAGGCGACCCACATGGCACAGCAGACCTCTCCTGCCTCGCCCGCTGCTCCCCTCAGCAGTGTGTTTCAGTCCATCTGCCTGTTTTGCTCCCTGCTCTGTCTCTGGTGAATCCTCTCACCTCCCTGCAATCTGGCCTGTACCCCAGCTCTTGTACACATAAATAAATAAGTCTTTAAAAAAAAAAAGAAAGAAAGCCAGGGGGGTAAAGTGACAGCAGGTAACATTGTTATAGGACAACCTGACATGGAAATGTGAATGGAAGCCAGAGTTTGGAACATACAAGGAAGGGGCCACACACAAGGAATGTGGCTGGGCCTGACTCAGCCAGACAAGAAACCGCTTTATTCCTGGAGGCCTCTAGCTGGAGCACAGACTTGCTGATACCTTGATCTTAGATTTCAGCCCTCCAGAACTTTAAGAGAATACATTTGTGTTTTTCAAGCCACTGAGTTTATGGTAACCTCTAACAACCACAATAAGAAACAAAGAAAAGGGACTCACTTTTTTCTTTGGTAATCTGGGTGATGATTGTTAGAGACCCTCCATGTCTGGGGGCTCTGAGCCTGCCCAAAAGCATCAGCTCCCTTACATTCCTGGGGGCCTAGAATGAGGGTATTCTTCTGCCTCCATCCCCCCAAGTCATGTTTTCCAGCCTCATCTCCTGAACTCAAGCTCTAGCCCAGCAGCTGGCTGTGTGCCCCCACCTGCTTCCTGATCTCTAGCCTCCAGGCTTTGCACAGACATTGCCCTTTGCCAGAAGAGTCCCCGCTGCTCCCCCTGTCCCTTGGTTTAACCTCACAAGTCCCCATCACTCAGCAAAGTGAAGGCCTCTCTTCTGCATTCTTACCACGCCTGCACTCAGCCCTGAACACACCCTTGGTATTTAAATACTTGCTTCTTTTATTGCTCTCCGTTCTAGGAGTAAGGCAAAGGACTCTTATTGATGGAGATCTTACCCGCTGCCAGAAGGGATGGCTGTGATCGTGACTGATCAGCCAGGATGGGAACAGTACCCACTGGGGCTATGGTAGGGGCTCATTCACTTCTCACAGTGACCCTGTCTGGGAGGTGCTTCTGCCTAACTCTCAATGAGGACCTCTTAGTGGGGCAAAGGGGACACACTTTCAGCTTCATATATTTTTTAAGCCATTTGTCAAATCCTTGCTGTGACTCTGTGTAATTGGTGCTGTAGTCACACGCCCCACAACTAATCTGAAACTCAGATGGGAGATGCCACTGGCCCAAGACACAGATCTAGCAATTGGCCCACCTGGGATTCAAATACACATTGCTGGCTCCAGAGTGCAGCATCCTAGTAAGGAAGGATGAGTCAGGAGATGAACTTGCTGCTTCTGGCCTTGACCTTGGGGGTGCTTCATTACTTGGTTTGATGCTATTTGCAGCTAGGGGTGGTCATAAATACCAAACAGCTCAGTTCTTCAGCAGCCTTTGAGAGAGGGCTGCAGTGTTTCTGCAGGAGGGATTTTCTGGGCTCACACTCAATTTCTCAATCTCTTGAGGAAACTCTACCCCTCTTCTCCCTCCCAGCTCAGAGGAGATCCTGATCCTTGCTTCTGGCCTTGGTGGGCCAGAGACCCTGGCCCTTCCTGAAAGGTGCCCCTGCCCAGCAGGGCTGACTTGTGACAACGGGGCCCTTAGCACCTTTCCCAGAGGACCCCAGAGAATTTCCTCCTGCTTTTACCTCCCAGTCACTGGGGACAAGCCCCCAGTGGCTATAGTGTTGGCAGCAGCTGGTGGCCCCAAAGAGTCTGTTTGACGCTATTGGGGGGTGGGGGGGACAGATAACATTGGGGGTGGCTGGAGGGGGGCCTATCTGGGCTAACTGAAGGAGCTGCTGCCAGGCTACACAGCTGCCTCTCTCTGTGTTTGACCTGAGCTCTGTGGCTTCTCAGGTACATTTGCAATGAAAATCTTGATGAATCCTAATATATCCCCCGTGACATAAGTGTTAACAATCACAAAAGTTCACATTTCTCGGTCTTTTACCAGGTGCCAGGCATTGAGCTAAAGTCAATCTGGATTGTTTCAAAACTCTCCTGACAAGCTCATGAGGTAAGAGTCATTACTGGTATTAGTCCCATTTGTAGGTGAGGAAACCACACATTCAACAAGTGGCAGAGGCCTATGTGAACAGAATCTGAATTCTATAGGCAGCCCCATATTTAAGAGATGAGGCTTAGAGAGATGAGGTGATTAGCTCAAGCCCATCCACACTGCCTCCAGAAACCTACTGTTCAGCACCTTTTGTAAAAGTAAGGAGGGCTACAGTTCATCATTTTCCTGGAATCTGGAGAGATGGCCCCAGGAAGGGTGAGTTTGGGGAAATGCCTGTGGGCATGAGAGCCCTGGGCCTCTTTCCTCAGCTATAAAATGGTGGAGGTAGCAGAGGACTGCCTGAGGAACACAATGCTCCTTCCTGAGTCTTTCCAGCCTTGCATACAGGTCTGGATTTTCTAGGGCCTCGTTTGGCTTCAATCCAAGCCCATAACTGCTAGGTAATGGGCCAACCCCTCCCCCGCCCCCAGAGCCTTATGATTGGAGTCCTGTCAGTGAGTTTTTCCGCTCACTATTTTAATAGGTTCTCTTAGTCCCCTCCCCCCACTTCCCCCTTTCCTGGCTGCCGCCCCCTGCTCCAATAAAGGAGTTATAAAACTCGAGTCAAAATACAGTTCAGAGAATGTGTGCCAGGGACCCACCCCTGTAAGGGTGAGGTAGAGAATTTTCCATTTGGGTCAGAGCAGGGAGGGCCTGTTCCTGCCTCCCTTTTCCTGCTCTAGGCACTTCACAGAAGCTGCTCTGTCCCAGGGCAGGCCAGCTCCCCACGGGCCTCTAATGCTTTTTGGATGGTAGGAACTGTGTTTACTGGAGGTGGTCAGCCAGGAACATCTGTCAGCCTGTCCTTGCCTCACAGTCAGATTCTGATACACAGTCGGGGCCACACAGTGAGCGTGGCCACTCACAGTGTGGTCACAGTAGCGGTGAGCCCGTCTCTGCTCCTCCACTCAACCTGTGAGCCTGCCAGGCAGTCAGCCCTCTCTCACCCTTGGACTCAACTACATGAGTCAGTTTCATCTATTCACACCAGGGGTCAGGGTCACAGTCGGCTGGTCAGCCAGCCAGCCAGCCAGTCAATCAGTCAGACTTGGTCACACAGTCAGGGCTATGCGGTCAGATGTGAAAGCACAGCTGCGGTCAGTAGGTCTCACTCCTGGTCCATCTCAGTCAGCGAGCAGTCAACTCAGTCAGTCAATCAGGCAGGCAGGCAGGGTTAGTCAGCCCATGTGAAACAGCCAGTCAGTCACTGAGAACTCACCTGTCACCTGGATGCCAATCAAAATCAGCCTGCCAGTCAGCACATTCCAGTCAGTCAGAACGTTAGCCAGGTGGTTGGTCAGTTGGTCAGTTGGTCAGTTAGTGGGTTGTTTTCTCACATCAATGACATTTTAGATTCAGTGACTCTGCTACAACCACCAGTCAATGCAGCTGAGTAGCCAGTCCATCAGAGTCACGGGGCAGCCACCTGCCAGCAAGCCCCCCAGGTCATATTCAGCTGTCTAGGCAGATGAATTGACATTAATTAAGACAGGTGTTTATTCACACAGGCTGTTGGGCACAATCAGTTTTTGTCAGCTGGTCTGTCAGTGACAGGTAGTCACACAGCCACATTCTGTGACTAGGTCAGTCACAACCTCAAGGAAACACCAGCCAGTCAGTCAGTCAGTCAGGCTCAAAGAATTGGGTGTGCAGTTGAGGAAGTCAATAGTCAGTCAATCACCCAGCCAGCTAATCATCCAGGTGAGATGGTCACTCAAGGCTGTCAGATAGGATCATAGTCACCAGGTTATCTGTCTAGTCAGGAATAAGTCACCTACCTCACTCAATTTGGCAGGCAGGTAGTCAAAATACTCTGTCACAGTAAGTGCCTGCTCGACTGGTCAGCTTGAATTAGTCAGGCAATCCTCCAGTCACCTCCCCACCAAGCCCATTGTCATTAACCAGCAGGTCAACCATGTAGTCAGTGAGCTGGTCTCCCTTAGCCAGTCACCAATCAGGCAGGCTCAACCCACCAGCCAAGTGCCATCGGCCCAGTGAGCCCCCATTAGTCACAGACTCCCACAGGGTGGCCTGGTCAGTCCCAATCACGGCTGCCTTGCCACAGCGAAACACTCTGCCAGCACCATTAACCAGTCATCTAACCTTGTGCCTTAACCCCATTAGCAATGCCCAGAGCTAGTGCTCCCCACTGCACCTCCTGTTCCTGATTCATCAGGAAGGGTGGAATGGTGGGGGAGTAAGCTGTGACATGTGACCCAGTGGAACCACTTATCATCAGGGAAGCTAATGGCCATAGAGACAGGACTGGAGACCTTTGGGGCAGCTTTCTGCCACTGCCTCTTAGGTGATCCTTGAGGGCTTTTTCAGAGCAGGGAGCCCCATTCCTACTCCATCTCTTCCCAGTGGAAAGGGTGAGGGGGCAATGAGAGCATGAGATAGCTCTGAAATCCCTGGCTTCCTTTTTCTTCCACCCCTCCCCTACTTCCTCTCCTCTCCTTGCTCCTCCATCATTACCTCCCACCAGCTCTGCCAAATAAATGCCCAACTCGCCCCTCCATCCCATCCCACTGTGCCACTCACTTCCCCTCTGCACATGCAAGCGTGCACACACACACAAACGCACACACACAAACGCACACACACAAACGCACACACAGCAGCATGCCTGCCCTGCTTCTACGCTTGCCTCCTCTCTTCAGAACATCCTGTTCCAAGCAGCCTGGGAGGAAACACTCAGGCCCCTTTGCGCTGCCCTCTCACTCTCACGGTGCTTTCCGCTGCCCAGTGTGGTGTGACCTTGCAGGACCCCTCCTGGAGTGGGCATCAGCGACCTGGATGTGGGCTTTCCTGTTGCTAATCTTCCTCCTCCAGGTTGTGTGGAGGAGAGGCAGAGGCACCACTGGCTGGCCGGGCAGGAGTGTCTCGCTAAGGTCTCTGTGTGGGCCGGGCAGTCCCTGGAGCAGGCAGGGCTCCCCACAGTGTGCTGGTTACCCTGCAAACACTGGCTGGAGTCCAGCTCCAGAGTCAGCCAGGATTTCTAAGCCTGCAGGAAAAACCGTTCATGTCAGAAGGACGAGGCTGCTTTCTGCCTGGATGGTGTGTGCTCTTGGCGGAGGGGGCCCTGAATGCCCGCTAGGCTCTGAGCTCAGCTGCCCATTACCCTTCTGACAAACCTGGGCACAATAGTCAGCTTGGTGGAGTTGTGGTTCCCTCCTTGCTGGAAGGGAGATGAGACCTACCTTCTAGGGTCTAGGCGAGGGTGAAATTAATTCAGTTTGGAAAGGGCTTATGGCAGGGTTCCATTGCTACTGATTTGAAACTGTTTTCCAGGCAGGTAAATTGATGGCCCAGCAGAAAGGGGCTTCTAGAAGCTTTTCCCCATACCCTTTCTCTTAACCTGGTTCTCACACCATCTGCCCCATCCCAGCTTCCAGGCACGGAGGCTCCCTGTGTGCATGGTGCAGCCTGGTGTGCTGTTGATGTGTCTCCTGTGCTCCACAATAACCCTGTGCAGTTAGCGCTGCTGCTGCTCCCATTGTACAGAAGGAGAAACTGAGGTTCCAGGAGTTGAACTAGTTTGCCTAAAGCTACAGGTAGTGAGTGCACACCTCCCCTTGCATTGAAAGCCTCCTGTCATTGCCAGCTCTCCCCCATCTCTCCTTTCCAGAGAGGACTTGACCTCTCTGGAAAGCTTCCCTCTCTCCCCCACCCCTACCAACTCTCCCCACGCCCCTATCAACATTTACTTCTTATTCCCATTTGTTGCCACACTCTGGGTCTCTGCTCTCTGCTTAGTGTCTTTTAATATTTAGTCTTCCTTCTTTAGAAATTGAACTTCTAATTGCTCGGCGGGCACACGGCCCTGGAATCAAGATGGTATTCCTCAGCCCTTGCTGCCAAGGGTGCACACGTGCCAAAGTCACAGCTGAGCGGACAGCGAGTCCGGCTCCTCTTCACCTCCAGGCTGCTTCCTGCAAGCGCCAAAGGCTGCCTGCTCTGAGCAGGTGAACCCCTAACCCAGGGATGGGCAAACAGCTGGCAGGGCACCTGTGGGGGTGCAGCTTGTGCCAGGGCAGCAGTGGGGATCCCAGTATGGGGGGGGGGTTTCAGTTCCACTCACCCCAGGGGAGACCAGCGCCGGTGCTGTGGGTGGGACGCCCAGTCAGCGGGCTCTTCCCGGTGAGGGGCCAGTAAGTGGCCCATGCGCACCTGCTGAGAGCAGGATCCCAGGGCGTCCGGGGTCATGTCCTTGCGTCCTTACTGACTTCCCTGTCCTTCCGCATCCTCCCCCTGCTCTGCACTCTAACTTCTCATCTTCCTCCTCCCTCTTCAGCCTGCTTCTCCTCTTCTCCTTTTCCTGCTCCCCTGCTCTGCCTTTTCTCCACATCCTTCTCCTTTTTTGGGCCTCCTTCTCTGAGTCCTTCATCTCCTTCCCCTTCAGTCACCTTTTCTTTCGTGTCTCTCTCCTCTCTCCTGCTTCAGCCAGTAAGTCACTTTTTGTTCCTCTGTCTATCTCTCCCTTCCTCCCTTGCTATCTTTCCTCCTTTTTTTTTCTATTATCTTCTTCCTCCTGCAACCTTGAACAGTGCCTGCTCATTTTCCGAGATAGCCTAAAGCTGCCCGCAGCCCCCGCGGGATGGTGGGACAGGAGAGTCCCTCTCTGCCCCCACGGAGCCTTCTCCCCATGTTCTCTCTGGGGTTTGTGTGCAGAATTGAATTTTCAGGGCTCCCTCCAGCCTTTGCCTGCACTGAGCACCTCAGCAGATTGTAGTCCAGGTCTCCCAGGATTTTCTAAGCCCCAGCTGGGCTGATGTTCCTTCTGCATCAGAGGGGAAGGGTGGCAGCTCCCTGGAGGACACACAGGGTGGTCAACAGCTGCCTACCCCAAGCCAGGCTGCCTCCCTGGTGTGTGTGTGTGTGTGTGTGTGTGTGTGTGCAGACTTCATCCCCTTCCTAGGGAGTTCTCCCTGTCTTTTCCTTCTGGGAAGCCAGCACGATCTTCTAGATTTCATAGCACCCAGAAAAGAGGCTGTCTCTAAGCCTTGCAGTAGTCCTGAAGGCCTGGCTGGCTCCCTCCTGGGACCGGCAGAGAGCAAACCACAAACAGCCTGCCTTCTTTCTGGCTGTCGCCTGCTGTAGACAAAGGCACGCTCACACAACACAGCACGGGAGGTCTTGGTTTAAAGTTGGCCTCTGCCTTCCTTTGCTCTCCTGTGGTGTCCCGGGTGAGGGGTGCACAGGAGGTGTGGGGAGCACCCACCCACATGCTGGCTCATGTTAGGATGACCACCCAGTTTCCTAGGTTCTTCCTGAGATGACTCCATTTGGAGAATTAGAGTTTTAGAAATTTTGGAAAAAACTGGCAGGGCTATTGTGGGGGTGGTGGGCGGGTGGGGGTGCAGCTTGTGCCAGGGCAGCAGTGGGGATCCCAGTTATGGGGGGGTTTCAGTTCCACTCACCCCAGGGGAGACCAGCGCTGGTGCTGGGGGTGGGACGCCCGGTCAGAGGGCTCTTCCCGGTATTTTCTTCCCAGTCAGAGGGCTCTTCCAGTATTTTCTTTGCTTCAGTTACACCCCGGTGTGACCCCCTACCCCAGCCTATACTCTCTCTGGTAGATACATGGTGAGTTTGTTGATAGCATCAGCTGTCAGCAGGACGGGGTACAGTGCAGGTGATGGCTATCAGTGGCGCAAGAGGCACTCAGGATTCTGGGGTGGGAATGGTGGGCCAGGACCACTTCAGAACTCTGGCTTGGCTGAGGAATTTGGATCCAGAAGGAATGCAGGGAGATATAGAAGTCAGCCTTTTGGGGCCTGGGGGAGGTGGTAGGAGAAAGGCTTCTGGCATCATGGGGCTGTGCTCAGAGAGAATGAAAAAACAAGAACAATTAACTCTTTACAGACCCTGAATCTATGGGGGTGGGGGACTGTTAATCGAGAGACCTTCCCACTCACAGCAAGAACCCAAGGAGTCTACCCAGTGCCTCCTGAGAGGGGGTCTTCCTGGGGGAAAGATTCTTGTAAGGGACCTTCTGCCCCCTCCCCCAAGCTCAGTGGAAGCCTTTCTTTATTTGGATTCACACTTGGCAGTGATGTGACTTTGTGGGGAGCCTGTAGGGTATAAAGCCAGCAGCAGAAGCCCTTAATTCCCAGACCTAAGGGGGCTTTGCAAAGACAGTTCCTCTCCTGCTGAGCACAAACCCACCATTTTCCTCACTTCCAGGCTCCAAGGAGGAGGGTGTGAAATGTTCTTAGAGAAATCCTGCTGGGGTGACAAGACACAGAAGAAAAAGGCAGATGGCTCCCCACTGACCTCTGGACATCATCCAAGCAGCCTGCCTGCTGGATTAACAAAGGCCATCCTCATCCCGCCTCCAGGCACTGCTCTAGCCTGTGCCCTCAGGACAGGCAGCCGGTTCCAGCCACTGGCGCTTCTTCAGCCCTCCGACAGGTCTCCTGGCACTCTGTAGCCCCCTGCTACAGAGAACACTCTTCTCTTCCATCACCTCTAAGTCAACTCCTATATATCCCTCAGGACTTAGATGTCACTTCCTCCAGGAAGCATTCCAGAATGCCTAGGGGTAGAGGCATTCAGTTAGAGAACATAATTGTTAGGAGTGCATGTACGCTCAGTTTAGACTCCCATTTACTAGCTGTGTTAATTTCTTAGGGCTGCTGAAACAAAATGCCAGATTGGGGTGACTTAATCAAGTGAAATTTATTGTCTAGAGATCTGAAGTGCATGTCAGCAGAGTTGACTATCTGTGGCTTGGAGAGGACATACTCTTTATGCCTTTATATTTTTGGTGCCATATCTCTGTGTACAGGTTTCCCCTTTTTAAAAGACTTCAAGCTTGCTAGGGCCTAATGGCCTCATCCTAATTTGATTACCTTTGTAAAAACATGATCTCCAAATGAGGTCACAATTTGAAGTACTGGAGGTTAGTATTTCAATGTATTTTGGGGGAAACACAATTCGAGCTGTAACGTTTGCTATGTGACTTTGAGTGTACTATTTATGCTATTTAGCTTCTCGGAACCCTCATCTGTTAAATGAAGACTGTTAAAGTGAGCAACACGGCTCAGGATGCTAAGGACTTTGGTTCAAGACTTACTTCCACTGGCCTTCTGTGTGATCCCGAGCAAGTCCCTTAGTTTCTCAGAATCAGTTTCCGCTATTAACAGAGCACCTCAAGCTTAGTGACTTAAAATGACAGTCATCTATATTTTGCGCATAAGTCTGTAATTTGGGCAGGGCTCCATGGGAAAACTTTTCTAAATTCCATGTGGTGAAGGGAGAGGCAGCTTGATTGGGGTTGAGAAAGGACTTTCAAGATGACTCATTCCAGTGGGTTCTGGTTGTGAGGTGGGAGCCCAGCAAGAGCTGTGGTGAATCCCTTGGTGATGCTGCTTGGGCTTCCTCACAGCGTGGTGGCTGGGTTCTAAGAGTAAATGTCCCAGAGAACCGAGTGATGTATGTCTTGCCTTTTATGACTCAGATTTGGAAGCTTTCCCAGATTCCAGGCATGTTCCATCCTTCCCAGGGTACATACATGGAGTGGGGAATTGACTGAACCTGAGTTCGTTTGGTGTAAACATCTCTGTTGCGGATGAAATAATGGCAGTAGCCCATTGCCTGGTGAGTAGTGAGGAGCATAACCCACCTGGTAGTTAAGTCAAGATCTGGCAGACTCAAGATTCCCACAGACCTTGTAGGAATCCTGGTTTTGCGTTGCACTTGTTACATCACCTTGGAAAATCTCTTAACTTCCCTGAGAGTTCAACTCCTTGTCTGAAAAGGAGACTAATAATAGCAACCTCATTGTGGAAGTGAAAGAAGAAGGCACACATGGAAGGCTCTCCCCTGGCCTGGGGCCTGAGGCCTGGGGCGCTCCCAGCAGAGGGGTCTGTGTGTTTTTCTGTTCATCAACTCCCAGACATCTAAGATGGAGCTAGCATTAGGGGCCCACAGAGGTGCTCCAAAAATGACCTGTTCATACAATGGCAGACTTGTACAGAGGGCCTGTATCATGAATGAATGAAGAAGTAAGTGAATGTTTTCTGTGTTAGTCTGGGTTTCCTCAGAAGCAGATTCTGAGACAAAAATTTGAGAGGACCCAAAAAAACCCTGGTAGGCATGGGATCACAAAGGGAAGTGAAAACTGCCAAAATAGGGTGTGTTAATGAGCAAGTTGTTGCCACTGCTTCTCCTGGGAGAAACCGTGAAACGTGCCTCAGAATGACCCTGCTGAGGTGTGCGGAAGCTGGGTGTTTGACCTCCACCTCCCATTTGTCATTGCTTGGGGCTGCTCCTGGGTGTTAGCTGTGTATTCTCTGCTTGGTCACTTGCTCCTGAGGCCAGGAGTCCCCATGGACAGAGGGCTGGGGTGATCACTTAAGAAGCCTTTGGGTACTGGGCTTAGGTGAGGCTCCTCAGGCTTCACATGGGCTCTGAGTCCTGGAGATCAAAGACAAGATACGATCTGCAGAGATCCATAGGCCATGGCCCCCAAACCCTGCATCATTCCTAATGAAGCATAAGTCTGACTGTCGTGAGCCTTCCTCATACCAGCACCTTCTCTAGCTTTTTCTCCCCAGTTTTCCTAGCAGGGCATGCTGACACTGAAGAGGTCAGCCCAGTTGGGGAATCGGTGGGCAGGTTTTCAGGCTAGTTAAAGCATTTTGGCTAACGGAGCAGCAGGAGGTTTCCTGCACTGGTGTCTGCGGGGTGGACACAAGGATCTTGGCCTGTTTGTCCATGTGGGGCTTCAAGTTGGCTGGAGGAAGGGGTGGCAGTGAAAGCTGAAGTCACCCTTCTCTGTGGGATGAGGGGACAGGCCTTCTGCTGGGCGTAGGGCAGAGCTGTTTTCACACTGGACTTAGAATGAGATTTCGTTCAGTTCAGACCCTGGCAGCACGGCTTTCTGAAAGTGACCTTGGGCCAGTTAATTGCTTTTCCATACTCATTCTTCTGCATTTGTAAAACGGGGCCCATTCTTCATACCTACCTCATGGGGCTAATATGAATGGGATGTTAGATCTGGATGGCTTTGCTGAATGATGAGGTGGGGCTAAGAGCGCCTCCTCAAGAAGTCAGCTGGAACGCAGGGCTTCTTGGGGCTTGGAGGACTGGAGACTTTGAGGACGCTGAGTCACATACTCTCTTGACAGTGGGATCCACTCAGCTGTCTTAGCACTGGGGGCATCACTGAAGTTGCCCTCAAGAGAGTCCAGGCAATGAACTGATGCAGGGGACTGCAAAAAAGAATAACTCCAGGGCAATGCTTCAGGCGGATTCAGAAGGCCGTGCCACGTGCCTGGGAGAACTCAACACGGGAAGCTGAGCAGGGCAGGAAAGGTCCTGTGTCTGCAGGCAGGGCAGAGCCACAAAACGCTGCTGTCCTTACTCAAGCCATAAGTAGCCTTCAGAGAGCATCCGCTGCATGCCGGCACCAGGCGGGTGCTTGCCACAAAGTTGAATTTCAGCCTGTGGTAATGAAATGAGGAAGGAACTGTTATTGTTTTCATTTTACAGATGAAGAAACCGAGGCTCAGAGTGGAGCAGCAGGCCTCAGCGGCATAGGACTATAAAGTGGAGAGCTGGGATATGAACCCGTGTCTGTGTGACTGGATCTTCATCAAGAACACTGTGAAATAAAAAACGAACCGAGAAGGTCGCATGGCATGCAGAGAGAGGGACTGGCGAAGACAGCAGGATGACTCTCCGGCAGGACCGCTGCACAATTTGCTGGACACCCTACAAAACAGAAAGCAGACCCCTGTTAACAATGATTGAGACTTTCAAGATGGAGACAGCAGAGCATAAAACTGAGCGTGGGGCCCTGCCCAGCGTGGGCCCTGGATCCGCTGGGGCTTGTGCTCACCAGGTGGGTCCTGTTCCTGCTTCAAGCAGCTAGTGGGTATAGATGGGTTCCTTCTGGCAGGGTCGGGGGGCTGGCTTGAATTCAGGATTCCCAGTTCCCCCTGATCACCTTGAACATGATCTTTAAGCCCTCTGGGCCTCAGTTTCTTTATCTGTGAAGTGGGATGGCGTCAGTTCTTACCTTGTACCGTGAGGTGGAAATAAAAGTCACACAGGTAACACGTCAAACGCAGGGCCCAACCCATAGAAGGAAGCAGCGACAGCAGGTCAGGGAGTCCTCAGTCTCTGCCCTCACCTGACCCCTGGGCTCAGACCCCAGGGAAGTGCCAGCTCACAGCTGTCCTTACCTCCCCTTACCTCTGAGCTGCAGCACAGCAGGGACTGAATCTTGAGGCTGCAGTCTCCCAGCTCTGGCAGCCCTCCTCCCTCCCCATCCCCCAGGCTTTAATGAGTTTAGTATTTTCATCAAATCATTCTTCCTACAACACAGGGCCAGGGAGGCTAAAAATAGCTCCCAGAGTCACATGACTGCTCCAAATGCGGAGGCTCCCAGCAAAGGTACCATTGCGACTCCCTGTTTCCTAGGAAATGAGAGTCATTGTGATGCCTGACGCCAGGCCCCCGCCCACGCAGCCAGGGCGGCTAGCAAAGGCACATTGTTTCCTGTGACATCCGTGTGTGACAAGCGGAGGCTAGGGACATGGGGGCGGCCGAGCCCCAGAACTGGCAGCGACGTGGCCTGGTGCCCTTGGGTCTGTGCCAGAAGCTCCCCCTTGTCTTCAGGAGGCCAGAGGCCCACAGCAAGGCTTCCTCACCTGGACCCCTGTCCCCAGGAGCTGGCAGGAGAGATGGATTTTATCTCAGCTACCTACACTCCTGGCCCCCTGTTCCCTTGTCAACAACTTACAATTAGTGGTATTTTATTATTTGGTCAGGAAAACAAATCTGTTGACAAACAACTCTTCACAGAAACCTGGCTGGGTGCCCCTCACCCTCCTCCCAAGAATATAACTCCCAGAGACCAGTCTCAAGATGCCCAAACTTGAACATATTAAGGGCACCTGGAGGCATTGTGAACAACACAAGTTGCTGTGCTCCTGCCCCAGGGTCTCTCAGGCTATAGGTCTTGGATTGAGCCCAAGAATCTGCCTTTCCAGCTCATTACCACACTATTTTGGTGCTGTGCTCCAAGGAGGAAGGAGCATTGAGAACTGCCGTCCTAGATGCCTTGATCCATATTTCCACCAGTTTCTTCCTTCTCTCACTGCTTCTTGAAACAAGCTTATGTTCCTTTTAGTTCCTATGCCCTACCCTGTGCCCAACAAGACTTTCTGGCTTCTGGGCCTTTCCACTTCTTGGCTGCTACTCATGCTTTAAGTGTAAGGAGTAAGAACAGTTGGATCAATAACCACATATGCCTCCCTCTTCACAATTCTATGAGGCAATCACTATTGTCTCTAGTCTACAACCGGAAGATTGGCATGCAGATGGAATTCAAAGTTAGAAGAAAGCTGAATTTAAGGTGACCCACAGGTGAGTCACAGCTCGTGTGACTCCTTCAGGAAGTCCTCCGTAAAACTTTCAGGCTGGATTTTGTACACCTTCTTAGAGCCCATCCACCTTCCATGGGTTTCTTTAGTGATGTCCTAACAACACTGCAGAAACGGTGATGTGGTGATGAGTCTGTTTTCTTCACTAGACTATTGCTTAAAGACATGGACTTTGTTTTAGTCATCACAGTGCCCTGGGTGCCTGGAACAATGATCATCAGTAAGTGCTCAATAAACTTACTTGCTGGCTGACTGAGTAGTAGTTGTACAAAAGTTTGCTGAATTAATGAATAAATGGTTGCTGCCCAGTCACTCTTAAGTGAATGCATAAACAGTATTCATTGGTGCACAAATGAAAGAGATATTAAGTTCTCTACAAATGTTGGTTTCTTGAATGAAGTAATAGTAGCAGCTAATAGATGCTTGCTGGATAAATTAATGAATACATGAATGACTAGTGGGTTCCAATTAAATCTCTATTGCCTGGTTGAGAGAATGAGTGGAACTATGGGTAGAATGGATTGGGCTGGTAAATGGATGGATGGTTGGATGTCGGAATGGGTGCACAGGTAGGTTAGTATGTAGATGGATGGACAGGTAAATAGATGAAATAATGAGTGGGTGAGTGAGTAGATGTATAGCTGGCTAGATGAGTAGATCGATAGATGGTGTAGGGTCAGTGGAAAGTGGTCAGGCTTTTCTGCCCTCCCGCCATTGGTGTCGATGATGGACACCTGCAGTCCTGCACCCATGCCTGATGCTGGGCCCCTCAAGCAGGGTGGGGGCATGCGCAGGTGGGTGCACCTGGGCTGAGACACGGGCATATAAGGGTTGTGTCACGAGAACGCCAGAAGAGAGTAGAGAGCAGAAGCAGAAGAGTAAGAAGTAGAGAAAGCAGAGACCAGAAAGCCTAGAGAGAGTGAGTTTCCCAGGGACTAGGAGACCTGCCAGTCCTCTGGTTTCCCCGCACCCCCTCCTGCGGTATACCTGGTTGCTAATGATGTGTAAAGAGTAACAAAAGCCTGAAAAAGTCTCCGAGGGCTCCGGGACTCCTCCTTTACCCATCTGCCAGAATCATTGAGAACCTGCTCTGTGTCTTGCTGGAGCTACACTGGGAAGTTGAATGGATGGGTGAGTAAGTGGAGAAATAGGTGGCTGGATTGGTGGATGACTGGGTAGATAAGCAGGCTGGGGGTTGGCTAGGTGGTAAGCAGGACCATAGCTTTGGTATTGGGGTATCTGTGTGGTCCCACTAAATAGGCAACAAAGAGTGAGCTATTCAGAGCACCCCAGGGTACATGGAGGCTGTCTCAGCAGGGCAGCCTGGGGATTCTCTGCCACCAGCTATGGCTCAGGAAGCCAGAGAGGTGATGCAGCAAAGTATGGGAGTGGACTGAGGACCTGTTTTAAATGTCAGTGTCTCCCAGCTGCAAGATCAGGGTTTGCTGTTTGTCAGGTTCCTGAAGCACTGGCTTTAATGACTAGTTGTCTTAACCTCTCTTAACATGGTTTTTGGGAGGAAATGGAGGGTGGGAGGGATAGGGAACTTGGCTGATAGCTGGAGACGTGTGCTTGGCAATTTATTTCACTAACAAGGCAGAAGCGAATTAAACTCGATGTGCCAGGTGTGCAGCAGAACCTGGAGGGCCGGACACCCAAGCTGAGCCAGGTGCAGCTCAGCTGGGAGCTCCTTCTGGACTGGCCGTCACCTGCAAAGAATCTAGAACATCTAAGCCACAGCTTAGATGGATGTCTGAAGAGGTGGGAAAAGCAGGTTATTGACTAAAAATTACTTCATTTTGATTTAAATGAAATGACTAATTGTGTGTGTACACATTATGTGTAAGATACTAGATCAGTTATGTCATTTCATCCCTGCTGTAACCCTTGGAGGTCAACTGTTACTTTTGTCATCTTTTTTACTTTACAGGTGAGGAACTAAGGGGCAAAAGTTGTCGAGGTGGTTTAAAAATATGTCTTCAAATTATTTGAAGATTTGAGTTTAAATTCCCTGTCCCTAGAATAAGGACTGAGATTAGCACCTCGATTCTGCAGAATACTATGAGTTAGAGCTGGCCCTGTGACTTCTAAGGCTGGATCGTGATGGTGTGTCGCTTTCTCCTGGCTCTGTCTCTCTGGGGACCTGTGCCTTTGGATCCCTGCCTCTCCCTGGCAGAGTCAAGCTGCCTGGAAGTCATGAGCTGCAGATCCCAGGTGGGAGACACAGAAGGGCAGCCAGAGCCCCAGGGAACCCCAGCTGACCCAGCCCTCTTGGTGTGAGTCTTCCCAGCTGTGGCACCAGACACTCTCGTGAGGAAGCCATAGTGGTCACCTCATCCCTGCCTGACTGGAGTTGCACAAAGAGCTCTGAGGGAGAACTGTCTGACTGAGCCTTGCCAGCCCCCAGAACCACGAGTGGTAACATTAATATGATTTGCGAGGAGTGGGTGGCTTATTTTGCAGCCATAACTGGAGCAATGATGAAATACACGACCCAGATCATGTAGCGGAAAAATGGCGCAACCGAGATTTGAGCTCAGAAGCCACAAACCTGGCCAGTAAGATGAGCCAGGTTGCCTTCATGGTTTTGCTCATTAATTTGATCTACCCACTGCATGGACTGGCAGGGCACTAGCCTCAACCCTGTGGAGTTGGGGGAGATTCAATTAAGCAGTTCAAGTGAAGCATTGTATTCCATGCTTGGAACATACTAAGTGGCAAGTCTCCTCAATAGACCCTCAGCTGTAACCTTGCCGTCAGTCCCTCCATTGCTTTATTTCTCTCCCATCCTGCATCAAACACGTCTTTTGGGTGCACTGCAAATGAATCTACAACTACCTCCTAACCAGATACCTCCCCAACTCCTTTCTTGCAATGCTCAGAAATCAATACCTGATAGCACACCCTGCCCCTGGCTTTGCCCCTGCCTTTCCCTCTGCCAGAACTGCTTTGTCTGCAGATGTCCACATGGCTTACTTGTAAAGGTGATGGCTCATATGTCTCCTTCTTGGTGTGGTCTCTTCCCCTCCTATTTAAAATGCCACTCCCCCATTTCCTATTCTCCTTTCCCTTTCAATTTTTCTCCATAGTAGCTGTCACCATCTAAGCCACTAAAATCTTTCTTCTTCACTGTGGTTACTATGCCTTCCTCTGTTACAATGTAAACTACCAGGTGTAGAAGTTTTGTCTGCTTTGGCCCTTGCCCCAGGAGATGGCCCAGGACATAAGTGCTCAAAAAATACTTGCTGAGTAAAAGAGTAATTGTTGGCTTCTGTTATCAGGAGGCCAGTTGGGAAGCACTTGAGCTACTTCAGGTGAAGAAAGACAATGCAGCAAAGGTTGAGAGGCAAAGGTTGTGCTTGAGAGATGGGAACTGTGGTCCATCCCAGAGATTTGATGTGGGGAGTGGACTGTGGAAGAAGGGAAGATGGCATTGAGGTACGGTGTAAAGTGCTGCTGGGATACCCAGAGGAGATCTAGGTCACAGACAGACATGAAGACTGTAGGGTGGTAAAAGTCCAGCATGGAAGAATCCTGGAAACCCTCAGAGCTCTTAGAGCAGATTGCTTGGGAAATGGGGAGCAAAGAGGACAGTGAGAACAGAGAGGAACAATGAAAACAGAGTCCCCTACTCCAATGCCCACGGAACTCAGGCTCAGGTGAGTTATATTAGGGTCTGTGGCAAATGGAAGTGCCAGTATACCACTGCTGGGAGAAAATGGAGACTCTTGACTTTCATTGGCTTATTGCCGTTTTGGAATATAGGCTTGTCAGAGCTTCTAGTTTGTCTGGGGAAACCAGAATCTAAATTTTCATGTGAAATTTCTTGCTTTGGTGAGACAGTTTATTCAAACTGCAAAAGTGCCGCATGGGCCAAGTAATATGCATCTATGGCTAGACTCAGCCCATCAGCTGGGCAATCAATTGTCAACTTCTGGAGAAGGGAAAGGGCTGGGGACAAGCTTTGTGGGAGATGAAGTCACAGGGATGCTGGCTGACCAGAGGTAGGTTTCTAAGCAGGCAAGGTGTCAGAGTGTGACATCATGGCAGCAGTGAGATGGGAGGAGACATGAGTTTGAGAACAGAAATTTGGCCCTAGAGATTGCATAAAGATTGTAATAGCAGGCTGGGCAACGGTGGGGCAGAAGCCAGACTTCTTTCAGTTTGGAAGCCTCTTCTCTATACCAAAAAGTTGCACTTTCCTTAAAGGGGCCAGGAAGAGGAGCCAAATGGAGGTTTCCTTGCTCTTCTAGGGCTGCCCCTAGAAGAGCATGGGTCCTGAACATACCACCCATGTGAGACTATTTCCCCAAGCCCACTCGGTGGACACTGAACTGTTGACATCTTACAGGGCCTCCAAGGATATTGTAAATCACAGACAGTTTCAAAATTGAGTGCTAATGATGTCAGAACAGAAGAGGGGTTCATCACTCCCACTCCCAAGTTCTGTGTCAAGTGTGGGGCCTGGTGACACCATCACTTCACTTTTGAGGCAAAGCCCTAGCAGCACAAAGCACTGCCAAGGAACTCCCCATGTGGATGGTGTGTTCTCTCGGCCACCATCATGGTAACCGCCAGCCACAGGTGCCGAGTGAGCATGTGAAATGTTTATGTAGCTGAACAGCTGGAGCTTTTATTATTTAATTTAATTTAAAATTAAATTGAAATAGACTCACGGGGATAGTGGCTGCCATACCGGCCGCAGCAGGTATAGAGGTTTGGAGGAAACTTATGATGATAGTGATAACACTACTCTTCCCTGCCTCCTGTCTCTGCTCCCTCTCCCCCAAGCTGGCAGGCCCTGGTTTCCTGGGCAGGGACACTCACGCAGGCACCGCTCCCTGCTACCTGGGACTGGACCGCCAGCTGGGCTGTGCCTGCTGCTCAGGGCCTTGTGGCCACCCTGGCCCCTCTTCTGTCTGTTTTCTGGGGCATCTCTGACACTCTGGTCTTACCAGGCCAGCAGACAGCTGGACAGAGGCCAGGGCTCAACGGCTGAGAAGCCACATGGGCCGCGGGCCTCATGCTTCAGCTGTTACCTACCCGAGGCCTCTGCTGCCTGGGCAGAAGTCCAGCTCGCAATAAAAGCGCTCCTCTCCTTCCCCTGCTCTCTCATGCGCTCTGTCTCCCAGAGTGTCTTCTGGGACAGAGGGAATGGCCGGGGAGGGAGTAGTCTCTGGTTTTGGAGGAAGCCTACCTGAGTTCCCAGAACATTTGCATTTAATAAGGCTTCCAGCACCTAACAACGGTATTTTCTGATTTTCATCTCCTGGTATTCTAATGTAAAAAAAGATTTCCACATACACTATAAACAGTCCCTTTGTATAAGATTAAAATAATTCAGTTCTCCCCATTAGGAAAAAATGCTATGGCTTTCCTCCCAGTCTTCCTCCTGAAGCACATGTGCACAAACGCCACCCCCAACACATACACACTCATACAGACACACATTCACATGCACACGCGCCCGTGTAAACACACAATTACATATGCACACACAGGCACATAACATGGGGTGTTTATCCTCTAAAGGGATCATGCTGCTTCTGTTCCTCTGTGGTTACTTACTTAGCACACCTGGGGGAATCTCTCCACGCTGATCATGGACACAGTCCCCATTCTTTGGTTAACAGCACCGAATTCCCTACATCTATGAGGTGTGTTTTTTGTATTCTCTCCTGCTGATGAATATTTGGGTTTTCTGTAGGCTTCCGTAGCACAGACTGCTGAGTATATTCCTGTATATGCAAGTGTGAACATAAGCACACACAGACACACGCCCAACACGGAGTTGTGTGGACTGGAGTGGGCCTCCCTATCCCACTGACTGTCTTGGGGCTTGCTTTACTGATGGAATGGGGCTGATGTGTAGGTTGGGAGTGGGGGCGCCAGTTTTGAGGCTCTGCTGTTCCTCAGGTATTCCTGCCATTACCATGAGAATAACATTCCCCAGGGAGCTACTGGTCTGAGAAGGGCCTTGGTCAAGCCTGGATCAGCCTCCCCTTGGCTGAGCTGCAGGCAAGTAAGCTAGAAAATAAATGTTTTTTTGTGCAGCTGAATTTCAAGGTTGTTATGCAGTAAAAATTGCTTACACAAGAGTGAAAACTGGGAGCGTTGAATATTTTTCAAAATATTTAATGACATGCCCTTTGATCCAGCATTCAACTCCCAGGTGCTAACCTACTGAGACACTCTACTGCAGGCATATGAACCCCACTTGGTAAGAGACGTGACTTGTGTCCCGCTTGACGGATGGGGCTGTCCAGGCAGTGAGCAGCAGAGCTATTTAGCAGCTCCGTCAGGTGCCTATGGCGGACTGGGCCACCTCCAGGGCTGGCCCTGCCCTCTGCAGACAGCTCCAGGGTGGAGAGGACCCCTTGTTGCCCCTGTGTGGGCACCACCTGGCCTATCTGAGACCACAGAGCCTTGATGTGAGAACCTTCTGGTTGGGCATTTTGGGAATTTTCCCCCCACACCTATAGTTAGGTGAGCAGTGCCAGGCCCTAGCCAGCTGCCAGAGCTCTCCGAAGACAGAATGCCTGCAGAAAGGGGCTCCCCCTGGCTTGAAGGGGGCAGTTTTCCATTCATCTCCCATGACAGCACTCTAGTTCCACCAAAGCACAGCATTTTCCTGCCTCTTTCCCCTGATCCTCCAGCAGCCTCTCGGGTGGGGTGGGGAGGGGCCCCTTGGGGCGGCAGAGGCCCAGGTCCATCTGGGTTCCTGCTTCTAACTCGGTCGCTCACCAAATTTCTTTTTTGGTGGTGGTGGGGAAGAAGAAAGTGGACTAACACACAGGTCTGTGGACACCTCTGCAGAAAAGTGTGTCTTTTGTTGGGGGGAAGTCCAGATGGACTCTCAGAGCTGGGAAATACATCTGTTTGCTCGCTGTCCCCACTCGTCTCTCAGTTCATCTGTCACTGTTAGCACCGCGCTGATAATTCTGTCGAGTTGGAGCACTTGCCTGGCTTGGCAGCGAGCTGCGCGGAGAAGGAGTTTTTCCCCAGCAGAAGTTTATCCGTCTGTGGCGAGTTGTGGTGGAGGCCACGTGGAGCTGGGGCAAGGGAGCGGCTCCATGGAGTGGGTGGGGCCCTGCAGCTCCAGCCCAGATGTGATGATGGGCCTCTGAGTGTCAGCCTGCAGCGCCGCACACCCCAAGGGGAGAGATGAGCTGAGAGACTGCTCACCACCACCCCGAGGTGCCCCATCCAGTGGCAGCTACTCCATCCCAGACTTTACTAAAGAATCTCCCCCTATCAGGTGAGGGAGGAAGGCCCATTCCGTTTTAACTGCTGCACAATAATTCAGCAGCAGTCGCAGTGTGGTGGGGAGGAGGTGGTTGTTGACCGAATCAGCAGGGCAGGGAGCTGATCCTCCACAAGCTGGAAGCTCACGTCAGCGGTGCCTGATATGATATGCCAGGCACAAAGCTTGGCCCCCTGGTGCAACCAGGTCACCTCGGGGCCAGAGCGCACCTTCCCTCTGGCATGGGACGGGGCAGTTGCTCGTTTCATCCTCAAAGCATTCTTATGAAGAAGGTACTGTTGTCACCATTTTACAGCTAGGGAAACTGAGGCACAGAGGCGTTGAGAAATACCCAAGATCACACAGCTAGAAGAGGGCAGAGCCGAGAAGCAAACCCAGGTCTGACTGACCCCAGAGGCCACTGTCCTGTGTAACCACCACCTCCCTAGATGACCAGGTGCTTGGGAATTTTGCTAAAGTTGTGCTTTTGTTAGGGAGATGGGAGCACGATTGTTCTCCTAAGGGCCAGATTGCCAATTACCCTCCCCATCTGCTCGCTCTCAGCATCTTTAAGTAGCTGGGGTGGGTTGCTAGTTGTGTCCAAGGTGACATAGCTGAACGTCAGCAGCCTGGTCTGAAGCCCTTGGCCTTGACGTTGCTTGGTTTTGCCCGCTATAACCAGCAAAATGCCGCTGAAGCATGTCACTCAGCTTGAGGTGTGTGATACCACCCTCCGGGGCTTGCTCTTTCTGAGGGAAACCTTGGTTCCTCTGTACCCCCCACTCTGGGGTGATCACTCTCAAAAGCAGGACCCTGGGCCCCAGCATCAGCTCTTGTTCCACTACGATCATGGACCCCGGGCCTGGTGAGGACCAACCCTTTCTCGTCTTGGGGTATAGGTGGGGGTGCAAAGATGACCAACTGAGTTCTCCCTAGCCCCAAAGTCCTGTGAGTAACTGGGGGTTGGTGCCTCTGCTGGGCTTCTGGCAGACTTGATGCTGGGGCTTCTGCATGCTCCTTCTGCACCCGCAAGCCCAGGCTGGCCCAGTATTAATAGTCACATTCACAAAGCTGCAGCTCAAGGCTGCTTCCTGTCCCGGGGCTCTCTTGGCCCTGGGGATGGGTTTGCCAAGTTGGGCATCGGGGAGACAGTTGTGTGGGCTGCTTGGGAGCCACTGGAGATGGTGGGGAGGGAGTATGGCCCAAGGCCTCAAATAACAAAACAATGCTAGTGATTATTGCGATTATTTACAAAGTATTATATGCCAAAGGCTGGGAAAGTCTTTCCTGTGCATTTTTACTTTAGTTCTCACCCCAGTGCTCCCAAATAGGTGTATTGTAGTTGTATAGACTAGGAAACAGGCAGAGAAAGTAAGTAGCTTCCCAAGGGCACACAACTAGTAAGGGAGGGATTTGGGTAACTGCTGAGCAAAGGAGCCTTGGGAATCCCAAAGCCAAATGCTCCCAGGAGCAGGGCAGCAAACTCAGTGCGGGAAGTCTGGGGAGTGGAGGATGGCAGGGGACTGTGGGTGCTGGGCACAGAGCCTCTTTCCCCCTGCAGCCCCCATTCATGCCTGGCTCTGCTTAGTCGTGGCCACAGGAAATGTAGACTCAGTGGGGCCAGCTTGTCTGGTTTTCAAGAGAAAATCTTAGTCTGTTTGTTTCTATAGGCAGGGGAAAATACATATTTATACATCTACAGGTTTTTATTTGAAGTCTTCAATTTTTAAATGTTGACAACACTTTCCTTTTCTAAAAAACCACAGTGGGTGCCAAGTCAAGCATGGCTTCGGGTGACAGCTCCCCTCCCACCACAAGCAGGGCTGTTTGCCCTGCGCTCCACTTCCTCCACTGAGAGGGGGAGGGGGTGTTCTCACTGTCATCCCTGAGTGGCTTCCGGGGTGTGTGCTGGGGGCAGTGGCCCCTTCAGATCCAGCCAGGGCTCTGTTTGGGCCTCAGATTTGAGGGCCCTACTTGGGCATCCCTCCAGCCATCTCCTTCCCATGAAGAAGGACTGCTGGACCAGAGGAGATACCTCCTAGGGCACACATGCCCCCTTCCAGGCCTAGGGACCCCCAAATTCCCTGCCCCAAGGTTTTCGGGCCCATGTTCAGGACCTGTGTATCAGTTGTCTGTGGCTGACGCAGAAACCACCTGACACTGTGGTGTGGAGCTCATCTCGTGATGATGAGCACCTCTCACGGTTCCGTGCTTGGCTATCAGGCCTCCCTGACATCCGGCTGGTGGCCGGCCCACAGTCATCTGGAGGCTCTTTCACGCCACGTCTGTGGTGGCGCTGGCTGTGGGCTGAGGCTTGGGTCGGGCTGCCAGCCAGACATCTGTGCTGGCTTCTCAAGGGCCCTGCTTCCTCAGTGTGGGGCTGGGTCCTGACAACTGGCGGCCTGGGAGGGAGAAGAGGCAGAAGCTGGCTCACCTTTTGACCTAGCCTCGAGACTCACGTCCATCAGACTATCCAGCTTGAGGGGAAACAGGTAAGCTCTCGCCCTTGACGGCCGTGGGGCAAGATTACATAATAAGTGCCTGTGGAGTGGGAGAGATTTCCATGGCCATTTGAGAGCATTTTCTGCAACAGCCTGATGTCCCTCTTCCCCGAGGTCCCCTCCAGGACAGACAGGCAGGGGGTGAGGCCAAGGGCTTCTCAGGGCCCGCGAGTGGGTGGACTGCTGCCTGAGACCCTCTGACCCTGCCGGTTTGAGGGGCAGGCTGCCTGCAGGGCAGGGCAAGCCCTTTGGCTTTGATTTGAGGAGTCCCCACTGGGCACCGCACGCAGACAAGACAGAGGCCTCCGGCTCGGCTCCTAAGGAATCCAAGCGGTGCCTTCTGCTGAGCAGGCAGGCTTCAGAGACAGATGAATGATCCCCGAGTGTCTACCAAGCAGGGCTTGACTGATGCTGGGAAGGGGCGTGCTGTGGTGATCCCACCTGACACCTTCTTGCAAGGACTAAGGACTTGGTCTTGCTTAGGAGGTGAGACACAGTAAACCAGTTGTCAAACAGGGAAAGTGCCTGGATAAGTTTGGGTCAAACTGGAGGCTTCTGAGATGGATGAAGTAGAAAGCCTCAAAGCCGCCAGCAAATCAAAACCACCAGGGTGGAGGGGGTCCCATCCTGCTCAGAAAGTCAAGCAGGCTGTCATTTTGTGGTCTATGTAGAGGGATTTTTATTTATTTATTTTTTAACGATTTACTTATTTATGCAGAGAAGAGCTGGGGTACAGGCCAGAGGTGTGGGGGGGGAGGTGAGCGGAGTCACCAGAGGCAGAGTGGGGAGCAGAACAAGCAGACTGACTGAAAAACACTGCTGAGGGCAACAGCGGGTAAAGCAGGAGAGGTCTGCTGCACCATGTGGGTCCCCTCCCTGGGCAGGGATTGAACTCGTGCTGTAGTGGCTGCGGATACTTCATAGTGCCGTGCTTAACCCCTTGCACCACCAGGGAGGCCCTGAATGCAGAGGGATTTTTATTTTTTTTTTTTACTTTTAAATTTGCTTTTTTATTTATTTTTATTATACTTTTTCCTTTAATTTATATATATTTGTCATCAATTGTAATCCCCATGTATTCCCCATCACCATATCACCAGTGCACCATCTCCCCAGTCCCCTGTGCTTCTGTCTGCCCTCAACCCTTCCCCTCTCCCCTCCCCACCAAGTGTCCCCAATTTGTCCTTGTCTTTTCATTTTTGGTTTTTGTGTCTTTATTATTATATTGTTGTTGTTCTTATTCCTTTTCTTGATCCTTATTTGGTTCTCTTATATTCCTTCTAGGGGAGGAACCATCTGGTACTTTTCTTTTGCCTTCTGACTTATTTCACTGAGCATAATCCCTTCCAGTTCCATCATGTCCCTATGAACACGTCTAGTTTTTCTTTTTTGATTGCTGAATAGTATTCCACCGTGTATATGTACCACAGCTTCCCGATCTACTCATCTGTTTTTGGGCGTTTAGGTTGTTTGCAGGTCTTACCTATTGTAAAGAGTGCTGCTATAAACACAGGGGTGTAGGTATTCTTTTGAATCAGTGTTTTTGTGTCTTTTGGGTATATTCCTAGGAGTGGGATTGCTGGCTCATATGGAAGTTCCATTCTTAGTAGATTGAGGAACCGCCATACTGCTTTCCATAATGGTTGGATCAGCTCTC
Source organism: Galemys pyrenaicus (assembly GCA_019455555.1). Lineage (NCBI taxonomy): Eukaryota > Metazoa > Chordata > Mammalia > Eulipotyphla > Talpidae > Galemys > Galemys pyrenaicus. The sequence goes on along the minus strand of JAGFMF010011868.1, from coordinate 3,401,914 downwards.
ATTCCCACCAGCAGTGTAAGAGAGTTCCTTTTTCTCCACATCCTCGCCAACATTTATTGTTGCTACTTTTTTTGATCTGTGCCATTCTCACTGGTGTGAGGTGGTATCTCATAGTGGTTTTGATTTGCATTTCTCTGATGACAAGAGAAGTTGAGCATTTTTTCATATGCCTGTTGGCCATTTGCATTTCCTGTGGAGGGATTTTTAAAGCTTCCCAGTGATTCTAATCTGCTGCCAAACTTGAGAAGTAATGAGCCAAAGGGGATGTAGCCAGAGGGGAAAGATTCCCAGAGTTCAAGGCAGGAATGATTTGACTAGACAAAGAGCAGGAAAAAGGGCGTGCCAGGTGGGCAAACAGCTTGCATGAAAGGGGGGTGAGAATGTGAACTGCCATCCGAGGAGGAATATAAATAACACGAGGTTGTGTGTACCAAGGTACTAGTATTGTTATAGGGATAGTAACAAAACAGCAACGAAATCCTGACATATGCCAGACCCAGACACCGTGTTAGACAACTTCCAATCTCATTCTGTCCTCACTACAACTCTGACGTAGGTACTAATTCCCATTTTATAGATGGGAACACAGGTTCAGACAGACTACAAGGCTTATTCATAGCTAACTCTGATGCTGGGAGTCTCCTTGGAAAGGAAGGTGGGGAATTCTGGACCTGATGCAGAGGTAACAGAGAACCAATGTAAACTGAGGTTCAGCAAGTGGCATGTTGGAGTAGGTGCCTGTTAGGTGGCAAGTGTGACAGGACAATATGGAGGGCAGAAGGTGGGTGGCATGTGTGTGCGTGTGTGTGTGTGTGTGTGTGTATACACACATGGGAGAGTGAGCCAGGGTCCGAGAGGAGCTCCTTGTAATATTTCTTGGAATAGAGGATTAGTAGGGGCAAATTCCCAAAGATTTTATTTGTCTGAGACTGCCCTAATTTCCCCTTTTTATAGAGAGAGCTTTGCAGGATAAAATATTCTTGGATGGTGTTTTTTGTTTTGAGGTTTTTTAATGTCATTCCATTCTCTTCTTGCCTATAGTGTTTCTTCAGAGAAGTCTGATGTTAACTTTACTGTTCCTTTATAGGTTTTCTGTTTCTTCCCCCTCATCAGCTAAATTATTTTTTCTTAACCACTATGTGCCCTGCAGTAGATTTTCTTTCGTTAAGGACGTCTGGTATCCTTTCAGCTTTCTATTTTAATTTCCTTCTTCATGTTTGGGAAATTTTCTTTAATTATTCCTTGAATAACTTTTCAGCTCCCTTCTCTCTCTCTTCTCCTTCTGGGATTCCTATGACTCTTAGATTTCCTTTCTTCATGGTATCAGATAATTCTTGAAGTGTTTCATCATTGTTTTTCTTTTGTACCTTCTTTTTCTATTTTGGTTCTTTTTGTATCTGCATCTTCAAGATTACAGATTCATTCTTCTATATCATCTATTCTATTTCCATGGCTGTTTCCAGCAACTTTTACCTCCTCCATTGATCTTTTTACATACTGCAGTTCCTTTATTTTCTTGTTTAAAGTTTCAATCTTGATCTTCTCTTTGCTGATTATGATTCTCATATCATTCTTATTTTTTTTTCTGTGTCTTTTTGTCCATCTTTGGTCTGTTTTTCTGAGTTTTGTTCATGTTGTTCAGAGTCTTTGGTTTTTCTAGTTATGGCAATTTAAAATTCTCCATTTGACAAGAAGAAAAATTCTTCCATGTCAGTGTTGTTGGGTTCTAGGGATTGATTTCCTTTTCGTGTTTTATTGTTCCCTTGAGGGCTTGCTCAACCATTTGTATATTTCATTCTTCCCATTGCTTGCTTTGGGGATTGTGCTGCTATAGGGGGGCTTCTGTTTGGCATGGCTCTCCCTCTCCCACTATTCTGGGGGCTTACCTGGTGGTGGGTATGGTAGCGGGGGCTTTCCCCAGCACCGGATGAATGGTGGGCTGGTGGTCCAGGCTGTGGGGCAGCTAGGAGCAGAGGGAGGGATCTCTGTGCTGGTCTCTTTGTAGGGAACTTCCCGCTCTCTTCACCAGTCTTACTGCTGCTTTTCTTTTCTGGCCTAGCCTCATACAGTCAGACATTGCTTCCTCCAGGAGTTTGAGTTTGAATTCCAACACTTTTTACAAGTTCTGTGTTCTTGAGCCAGTTGCTCAACATCCTTGATTCTGTTTCCTTATCTATAGAGTGAAGAAGTAAACATTGTCCTTGCCTCTGGAGATGCTATCACAATTAAGTACTGTCATGCCTATCAAGCTCCTTGGCTAGAGCTTTGCTCTAGATAAGTGCTTCCCAAGGTCAACCAGTACTGCCCTGTGGTACCATATGGACACACTGGCTGTTATTTGTCTTTCTGCTTTCCTCTCGAGACTGAAACTCCTTGAGGTTAGGAGTTGTGCCCAGCCTTCACTGGAATCCTGTCCCCAACATTTGCCTTGGCATGGCATGGTATTGGGAGGTCCCTGGTACAAACATGGGAAATTCTGGATATGATACAGATGTGGGAGAGATAGCTGGATGCTCAGTCAGTACCTCCCCTCCCATCCACACAAGAGAACCCCAGTGTCAGTGAAGCAATTTTGTGTTCTTCTGCAGGGTCACATTCTCCAGACTCTCCTGGACAGTGTGGTTATGTGTTGTGTTTGACAAACTAGACTGTCTTAGATTGGGTTTCCAGAAGCAAACTCTTTGAGGCAAAGATTCCCTAGCCAGTAGTTCATTTGGAATGTGCTTCTAGGGAGGGTATGTAGGAATGTGGGGAAATGACAGAAGAAGAAGCCCAATGCAGAGTATATGGGTGAACAAGTGCAAGTTTGAGGCACCTGGGGAGGAACCTCTGAGAGATGGTGCCGGATACCATCTAAGGATGAGAAAGCTGGGAGATTTATCCACCAATTTCTGGCTGTCTTGGTTGAGGCTTCTCTTAGGCAGCATTAGCTCTGTATGGGGACCTGAGCATGCTGCTGGGGCCAAGTGAAGGTGGTTGTGGAAGGAGTTTGCATGGTGTCAGGAGGATGAGTGCTAAGGAGACATGGGAGGGGCAGGCACTAACAGTGTCTGTTACAGAAGTTCAAGTGTAGGTTGTTGCAAAGGACTTCAGGAAAGCCCCCCAAAAGGGAGATGGACTTAGCTGATATGAGCCCTTTGCCTCATAACCTTCCCACTTTCCTCTTGCTTAGAGAATAGACTTGATGGCCAGAACTGTAGTCGTCTTATCACGCCCATGATGCAAAGGCCAACAGGACATATCTCTGATCTTCTAACATCTTTTAGTTATTGAATAATTTATTACTGAACATTATGCCATGTAAGAAAAATAAAGCCTCTCTTTCTAGTTTAAGGTAGCCATTGATATTTGGGTTTCATATTACTTGCAGCCTAACCCAATCTTAGCTCAATAAATTATAAATGTTAAAGAATGAATGGCTAAAGCCTGGGCAGGGGGTGGAAACGGGGGTGGAGAGCACCTTTTGCTTACAGAGTTTTGACTATATTCCTAGACTATAAGCTCCCAAGGGCTGGATGATGATTGTTTTTGCTCATTATTTTATCCTTAGCCTGTACAGAGGAGACTTGCAATAATTGTTTCCTGAATAAATAAATGGCCAATGATCCTGGGGGAGGAGAGGGAGCTGCAGCTACTCCAGATGTCATTTTTTTTGAGTTTACATGTATGAAACGTCTTTTCAAACAGCAGATTGCACCTTTTTGCTAGAGGAGAAAGATGGGGGAGGAGCAAGAAGGGAGAGCAAATGAGCTAGGAGTAAAATTAAAAAGTAAATAGGGTAAACTTCTCTGTGAGTCTGTTTCCTCATTTGCAAAGTGGGGCTAAACCACACCAAGCCGCATTCTGCTGTAAGGATTAAGTGAGAGAATGTGTGACCAGTGATTAGTAGGGTCCCTGGCACAGAACTACTAAAAAAAAAGTTCTTTTTTTTTTTTTTTACTGTTATTACGAATGGGTACCTCTACTTGCATTGTAAAAAATAAATAAGACATTATTCTTGTCCTCAGATAGTTAATGTTCTGATAGGAGGGACTTATACTATATGATAAAAAAAATATGGTTATTTCCATTTTATAATTGGTGATATAAATTTGAAGGGATTAAAAAATGTAGCAAAATCAGCTGACTGGCTTTCGGGGAGGGGAGACCCACCCCTGTAACTTGGGGTAACACTAAAAACTAAAAGTGTTATTCTGGGATGAATTCAGCAGAGAAATTCTGAGATTTGGTCATGTACAAAGGACCAGCTTTGACAGGGTCCCAATGGGCTCAGAGCCAGCTGTCCAAGCTGCATCTCCCCTCAGGTAGCCCCTCAGAAACCTCTTCCAAAGGTCCATTCCAGCTTTGAACTTGAACATGAATTTGTTGAAAGCAGCCCAGTTGGCATGGAATGACTAAGGAGGAATGTCCAGCAAAAGCCATGAATGCAAAGAAATGTCTTCCAGATTAGGATGAGGTACTTTACTTCCAGATCGTCCCTAAAGCAAGACTCTCTGTTCTCTTGGTGCTGCCAGTCACAGACCTATTCTCACAGGACTGTAAGCCATGGTGGTTGGTCCTCTCACCAAGGAGGGACAGGAATTCCACTAGTCATCTCATTGGGAGAGTCTCCCAGGTGGGTGAGGATTTTCCCAAAGTATGATATGGTAATTGATGGCTTATTAAGATTCAGTGGGGACCTCCCTGGTGGCACAGCGGGCTGAGCGCCTCACAGTGAAGCATCTGTAGCACAGTAGCATGAGTTCGATCCCCTGCCAGGGAGGGAACCAACATGGCGCAGCAGACCTCTCTTGCCTCACCCGCTGCTCCCCTCAGCAGTGTATTTCAGTTGCTCTGACTGTTCTGCTCCCTGCTGTGTCTCTGGTGAATCCTCTCACCTCCAGTCACTCTTGGCCTGTACCCCAGCTCTTGAATGTATAAATAAATAAGTCTTTTTTTTTTTTTTTAAAGATTCAATGTGTAAATAATGCTCCCCTCCCCAGCAACTGGTTGGAAATGCATCTAACTTTCCTGTATATGGGCTCCTGGTTGAGCAACAGTCCTCTTACCAGTTCCCAGACGAGTCATCAGAGATTCTGTGATCCCAACTCTGTCTGATAAAGTGACTTTCCTGAAAGTACTGGCCTCAGACAACCACTCTCAGTGGGGAGCTGGACAGGAGGAGGCAGGGCCTGAGAGGGCTTAGCTATCTTAGCACCGAGGTAAAGGTGGCCTTCGATGTCTCTCCATTAGACAGTGGGATCTCAGGCACAAAAGAGGGTACTATGCCCTCCTCCATCATCTTGTCACCTGAGGGGTGGCTTCCTATGTTACACAGACCCACAGGCATAACTCCACCTCTGCGAAACAAATAAACAGGTGACTGTGAGAGAGTATGGGGAGGAGGAGAGGCGGTCCTTCTCCTGTGTCCTCCATCTTGCAGGCTGTGCATTTTGTACTTTTGTCTCAGGACTGCATGACTCAGCAGAAACTGAGAGGGAAGTGTCAGCTTTTGGCTTTGGAATTTCAAAAGCTTCAGCCTCAGGGGATGAGAGGGACTGCAGGCATAAATAATAGATGTGGGAGAAAGGTTGGGGGAAAGGGAAGCTTCTGGACCTGGGGATGGGAAGGACTCCCCAGGGTAGAGGAAGGGAATGAGTTGGAGATGATGAGATTAAGGAGAGAGGAGGGGGCTATCTGGGCTGAAAAGATTCAGCTCCCAGACCCCCTTACCTCCCCTTCACCCACCGTAGCGACTGGGTCAGCAGCCAGGCATGCCCACGGGAGCGTGGCAGCACCTCCCTACTCCACAGCCTCTTCTTGTAGCCACTGTGCTCCACTGACAGCCAGGACACCCCCATAACTGGGGACAGCTAGAGAGGGTTCCCTTCTGGGACACCCAGAGCGCCCTGTGACCTTCTAGTCATACCCTGTAGTGAGTCCTGTTTCAGTGCCTCAGGACACACGCCACTGTGAATGGGACCCTACCCAAACACCTCAGGGTGATAAAGGTAGAAGAAACAGAACCCTGCCCCCATCCCACTGAACTCCATAAGATGGATCTTCTGAGGTGAGCCCATAGAAACTCTTCAGCTATAGAAGCTCACAGCATGCCAAGGGCGGGCTAAGAGGCACTGTGGGGTCACATACCACCCCTAGGACCTACTGTAAGTCCATCTTTTCGGCCCTTCTTTGGAGTTCCTCACAGGTGCACACGTGACAGAAGTCCCCTCTTCCTGCCTCCCTTGCAGAAGCTATGGCTTCAGTCTGTTTGCTCTTGGAGGCCTCCCCAGCCAAGCTGCCCAAGGGGGTGGAGTCTCTTAACTAGCTCCTGCCTGTTCTGCTCCCCCCCACTCCCACAAGCCCTGGGCCTTTTTTTATTTAAAAAGTTCATTGAGCAGGAAACAGATGGGAGTAACAAAAATAATACACAGTGAGCATTTCAAAGGTTCCGGAAGCTCCTAGTAGTGCTCTCAGGCCGGTAGTTAAAGGCTTCCTTCTGGGATGGGTTCTACAGTGACCCGTGGCCACTGGTATTTGGGACAGTCTGGAAGGTACTCACAGCTGCATTAATTGTCAGCAACTGACCGACTTGCGAGCCTCACTGCTCTCCTGCCGAGGGAGGGCGCAGCTACCGCCATTTTATAGCCAGGAACGTTGAGTTCAGGCAGTAGATTGAGCCATGTGGTTTATGGTGCCCAGTGCAAAATGAAAAGGAGGTGTGAGGGCCTCCCTGGTGGCCAGGGGGTCGAGCGCCACTCTGTGGGGCTTCGCAGCCACTGCAGCGCTGTTTGATCCCGGGCCAAGGAGGGATCCACATGGTGCAGCACACCTCTTCTGCCTTGCCCTTGTTCCCCTCAGCAGGGTATTTCAGTTGATCTGCCTGTTCGGCTCCTGACTCTGTCTCCACAGAATCCTCTCACCGCCCCGCGCCATCCCCCTCCTCCTGCCTCTGGCCTGTACCCCAGCTCTTGTATGCATAAATAAATAAAAATATTTTTTAAAAAGAGCTGTCTTTGTTGAAAAACATTATCAAGATGGGAATGCAAACTGGTCCAACCACTATGGAAAGCAGTGTGGAGGTTTCTCAAACTACTAAAGATGGAATGCCCATATGATCCAGCAATCCCACTCCTAGGAATATACCCAAAGAACACAAAAATACTGATACAAAAGAACACCTGCACCTCTATGTTTATTGCAGCACTATTTACAATTGGTGAGACCTGGAAACAACCAAAATGCCCAAAATAGATGATTGGGTCAAGAAGATGTGGTACACATACAAGATGGACTATTATTCAGCAATCAAAAAAGAGAAACTAGAGTCATTTGTAGAAACATGGACGGAACTAGAAGGGATTATGCTCAGTGAAATAAGTCAGAAGGCAAAAGAAAAATACAGGATAGTTTCACTCTTCGGAGGAATATAAGGGAACCAAATAAGGGACCAAGGAAAAGAATAATAACAATGAAAAAAAACCCCAAAAAACAAACATAACAAAAACAACAAGACAAGGACAAATCAGAAATGTTTTGTGTGTGTGGGAGGAAGGAATGGGATGAGAGCAGAAAGAGCACAAGGGACTGAGGTGATGGTGCACTGGTGAAATGGTGTTGGGAAATGGGGACCACAATTAATGTCAAATATATACAAATAAAGGGGAAAAAAAAGAAAAACATTAGCAAGAATTCCCAAATGGTAACTACAGAACATTAAGCCAAGCATGCAGCCCTTCTGAGCATGGGGCTATGGGATGGCACAAGAACAGGTCCACGGAGCTGCCCCTGGGATTCGATAGCTCATTCAAGGTCACCCACCTGTGAGTAGCAAACCCAGATTTCAATGCACAGTCTAGGATTAAGCCTTCAACTCAGTTTTGCTATCTCCTTGTGTTTACCTGCGGGGACGCTCCCTCCTCCTCACCTACCACAGTTGATGAAAACTTGTCTCTGACCCTCATTTCTACAACTTAAAAAGAACAGCAAAAAGCAGAGATGGCTTTAAGACACTGGCTACCCAATGCCTGATGTTGTTTTAAGAAGCCCTCTGGCTTTTGCTAAAGTGGAAGCTAAAGAGATGATTGGGCATTGCCCCATCCCTAGCCTTCTCCATTCAATTAACTTGACAAGTAAACATTTTTGAGACAGATGATTCTCATTTTCAATGCAGTTTGAAAGTCCCCAGGGGCAGGAAGACTACGCAGGCTTATTTACTTCAGGAAGTGGTGTCGTCACTCCAATTTATGTCAGCCTTATTTTAAGGGACCTCAGTGGCTCGGCCCACATTGATAAGCCTCCCCAATGGGACATGTATAATATAAAGTTTACAATAGACATTTGAGGCAATAGCTTGAAACATATTTATGAGTGTATTTGGTTTTATTCTGTTATCACCATGGTTCTTCACGGAGGGAATGGCTTTACTGCCCCCTCCCCCCTCCCTAGGACATTTGGCAATGTCTGGAGACATTTTTGTCATCGTAATGGGGCGGGGGGGCAGACTGCTACCGTCTTCTGGTGTGTGGAGTCCAGGGATGCTACTCAACATCCTCAGTGTTGTGAACTGCAAAGAGTAAGCCGGCCCCAAATGTCAATAGCACCAGGCTGAGAAGTCCCAATAAACAATCATAATTCATCTTGGCATTTTCAAGGAATGAAAACAAATCCAGGACGGAAACCCCTTATGTAAAATGCCTACCATTAGGAGATCAAGTTTGGAGTGACACTGACTGAATATGCAATCGTTATATAAGAACTCACTGGCCTTCAAAATAGGGGGCCATTGGACTCAAAAATCCTTACAAAACTCCAAGAAGTTTAAATTGTTACCCCTACTTGGTGATGAGAAACTGACTGAGGCTCAGTGCAGTAATTAGGGAAGATTTTGTGGAGGTGAGGTTCATCCAAAGATGTCATCGCAGGTCAGGCAGATAATGGGGGGCTTCTTTGGCCCTTGGAGATCCACTTTAGTTTGCTTTGGTGTAAGGTAAATGGAAAATGATCAGGCTTTTCCGCCCTCCCGCCATTGGTGTCGATGACGGACACCTGCGGTCCTGCACGCGTGCCTGAGGGCGGGCACCTCAGGTAGGGTGTGGGCATGCGCAAGTGGGCCCACCTGGGCTGAGACACTGGGCATGTAAGGATGGCATCACGAGGACGCCAGCAGAGAGAACAGAGAGAAGAGAACAGAGGCAGAAGCAGCATAAGCAGTAGCAGCCTAGGGAGAAGATTTGCCAGGGTCTAGGAGGCCTGCCAGCCTCTGGTCCCCCTGGCCTCCCCGCTGGCTGTGTACCTGGTCGCCTCTGATGTGAAGAGTCATAGAAGCCTGAAAAATCCACCGAGGGCTCCAGGACTCCTCCTTGACATGTCTGCTCGGATCATAGAGAAACCTGCTCTGTGGCCTCCTGGCACTACATTTGGTCTCTCAGGGGCACCCACTTCTCCGCCTTCAGGTAAGGAACTCCCTTTTAACATTTGCTCTCAGAGGATACTCTTTTCACTTGCCTCCCTTCGTTTGGTCTTTCCCTCTTGAATGCTTTGTTTCACAACACTTGGACTTTGCTTTGGGGGACCCACCCTCCTCCCAGGAGCTCTGAATAGGTTGATCCCAGGTTTCGAGCCTGGGCATGGTGCAGGAACCCAGGTGATAGCAACTAGCGCATTAAATTCCCCCGACTAGAGTGACTGATTTGCAGTAGCACGAAACCTCGTCTGAACCGGTGAGAAGCTGGGAGACTTTGCTGCCTGTTGCTTTCCCAGGGACCCAGCCTAAGGATCAAGTACAGAGGCAGCCAGAGAAAATACGGGAGATCCAGTTGAACTGGATAGTCAGACAAATGATGAATAAACTTGTAAAAATATAAATATGTACACTATAGTTAGTGTAAATATAAATATTTGGGACATACTTATACTAAAAAGGTATTTCGTTTTTATCTAAAATACAAATTAAATGTCCTGTAATTTTATTTGCTGGCAACTCATCAGAGGCCCCGGCCAGCTGAGCCCTGTATCAGGCAGACCTACAGCAAAATTCCCCATGGACTTACAGCTGAATGATTGCTAACGAACTTTCTGGACCTTACTAAAGTCTTGACCAGAGGCAGCCTGGAAAGAAAGTTTCCTACTACTGCCCAGCACGTCCTCCTGTCCTTTATAGTCTCATTTCCAGGGCAATGAATAATTTATTATGGTGTATATTTATTATTAATAGATATTAACATTATATTAATACCACAACCTATATTAACAAACTAATGGTAAAATAATATTAAGTAATTGTAGCGTAAATGGAAGTTGTCAGGTTTTTTCCACCCTCCCGCCATCAGCAGCCATGATTATTAACACCTGTGGCTTACACGTGTGCCTGATGGCGGGACCAGGAGTGTGCTGTGGGCGTGCGTGCGTGAGTGGGCACACCCGAGCCGGGAGATGGAGCATATAAAGGCAGCGTCACAGATCACAGTGTGGGCCAGAGGCCTGTGTGGCAGAATGCAGTAGAGACCACTGGAGAGACAGTAAAGATTTGCGGGTGCGGGGGTGGGGAGAAGGGAGAGCTAGAAAACTGGCAGCCTCCTGGCCCCCAGGCCTTGCTGCCTGCTGTGCACCTGGCTGCCTCACTACAAATGGTGTAGAAAGATCATTAAACACCTGAAAAAGCCACTGAGGACTCAAGAACTCCGCCTTTCCCCATCTGCCTGGATAATAGAGAACGGTTCTGTGCCTTGCTGGCACTATATGATCCATTAATAATGTAGTAATTTGAGTGTCTAATATTGCCAGGTACTGTGCTGAAGCTTTAACTGGAATTGCATCCCACTCTTTAAATGTATCTGAGTTAGGTAACATTACCCACTTCTCAGATGAGAACAAGAGGTCTGGAAAAGTGACATCCTTCACTTAAAGCACTGACTAGAGGTGTGAGAGAAGAACTTCAAGCAGGGCCCGAAGCTGGCCATCATTGCTTGTTATTTTGCACTCCCTCCCTCTCCGTTTGCCTGCTCGCTGCTGCTCAGCTGCCTGAGAGGGAACCCCGTGTTACCTGTGACCCTACCTTCCCCTCAGCCCTTTTAGGACTCTCACTAGCTTCCTACCTCCCGCTTGAATAGAGCTGTGAACATCTGGAAGCCCTAGGAGGCTGTTCTTTCATACCCCTCGCTTTCAAGGCTCATGGAAACTCTCGCCCCAGCTGCTGTGACGTTCGAGCCCAGGTCCACAGGCCTCTGGAGGCCACAGGCTGGCAACACCTGCTTCCCATTACTCCAGGCAGGGACTTCACTGCCAGCCACTGGGAACAGGAGCCCTGGCCTCTGATTTATGGCTCATTTGGAATGAAGCCTCAGGAGCAATTACTGCTTGGATGGAGCCAGGTCAGGGGCAAGAGTTTCGCAAAGCAGAAAGCTCTCTCTGGCTATGCTCCCTCCTCAGATAGGGGAGAATGAGCTAGTGAAATCCTTCTTATTTATTTATGTTACCAAACCTTGAAGGGCCTTCTATAGTCCAGGCTCTGTTCTCAGCACTTCATGAATATTCGCTCATTGGAGCTCCCTGGGAGGTAGAGGCTGTTATCACCCCACTTTATGGTTGAGAAACTGAGTCTCCTAGAGATCAGACTGGTAATCTTGTGATTGCACCACACAGATAAGGTCATGGGCTCAGATGAGATTAGAATCCAGGCATGAGGATCCACACTCTTCACTGTATATGCCTGCAAATGAATAGCCTTGAAAGTGTTAATAGGACCACCAGATTTCCAGCTCAGACCCTCAGTGGCTTCCATTCACAGTTGGAACAAAATTCCCAAGTACACCTGGCACCAGTCACCCCCACCCCCTTTACCTTCCTTCTCTCCTTCCCTTCTTCCTTCTTTGTGGCTCTGCTAACCCTAAACAGCCTGTTCGACTACCATATTTGTTACGTTCAGTTCTGCATTTCTATACAAGGTCAGAACTGCCCGATCAATCAGATATAGGAGCCCAAACTTACAAAGTGCCCTTCAAATCAATCAGGAGCAGAAAGTTTGATCACCGTGGGAAGGGTATGCATCTCGAGGTATGACCGAGAATGGCTGGGAGCTGTTGAGTGATGTGTAACAAGGGACCCCAGAAGCTGATCAGCGGAATGGCTTGTTGATAAGATTGAAACCACAGCTGGGGTCTGGGGTATGGTTCCAATTACAACACTTAGTCATCAAGCAGAGAAGAAATACCTGGTCAGCAGACTCATGTCCCCCTGAAGCCCTACATGACAGCACATTTTCAGTTATACCCATCTTGTTCTCTTACTCCCTGTAACTGATGCTGTATGATTACTTTATCAATAGAAACCCTCCCTTCCCCCTTCCCTTCTCTTCCTTCCCCCTCCCCCTCCTTTTGCCCCTCCCTTCCCCCCTTTTTCTTCCCACCTTCCTTCCCTGCTTCCTCCCCCCTTCTCCCTTCCTTCTTTCCCCAATGTTAAAAACTTTATTGAGATAAAAGTAACATCATGAAACATACCCAGTGAACGTATACAATGCAATGGTTTAGTTTTTTCAGAGTTGTACAAAAATTTTAGAATGTTCTCATGTCCTCCATAGAAACTGCGTTCTCATTATCAGTCATTCTCACCTTCCCTCTCTCACCCCGGCAACCATTGGTCTACATTTGGTCCTAATCTGGACATTTCCTATAAAAGGATTCCTATAGAGTGAGGTCTTTTGTGATTGGCTTCTTCCACTTAGCATATTTCCAGATCCATTCACATTGTAGCACGAATCAGAACTTCATTCCTTTTTGTGGTCAAGATCATTCTGTGGCATGGAAACACCACATTTTATTGATTAGTCGTGGACACTGGGTTGCTTCCACTTCTGGGTGTTTATGAATAATGCCACTGTGAGCAGCTGACTCGTTTGTGTGGCTTTCCAGTTGGACATGCTTCTCTGGCATCGCCTTTGCCCTCACCCCTCCTCATCCCTGGAATGCTTTTCCTTCAGACCTTTCTGTGGTTCAGTTTCCTCACTTTGTTACAGGGCAACCCTAATATAAAATGGGTTCCCCTCACTGGGTCCTCACCCGCGCGCTCAGGAGACTTAAAAAGTCCCAACTTCAGGTACACGTGACAAAAGTTATTAACGGGTTTTATTTTTTGAAAGAAGGGTAATAGTAATAATACCAAGGGAAAGAGAGGGATACAAATCCGTAAATATCCTACCAGATCTTCTAAGAAATGGCGCCTTGAGAGCTGGCTCCGAGTCGACAGATATGGCTCCCAAGGAAGAGAGCGAGCCCAAGGCTCACCTCTCTGGTTTTATAGCCAGCCTGGCTGCTTAACTCCACCCTCAGGTCCCAGAGATCCACTCTTCGATAATCATCTTATCAGATTTGTGGTTCTGGAACACGGATGGTCTGGAGTGGGGGTTGGAGTCCACACACCCATCTGTGTAATCCATTCAGGACTACCTTTTTCCCTGACAACTTCACATCTCTGCCCACAAGTCATCTCCTCAGAGAAGCCTTTCCTGACCACTCTTTGTACTCATTTCCTCCTTACTAGGCTTTCATTCTCTTCATTGACTTTGTCACTGTTACAGGGCAACCCTAATATAAAATGGGTTCCCCTCACTGGGTTCTCCACCCGCGCGCTCAGAAGACTTAAAAAGTCCCAACTTCAGGTACACGTGGCAAAAGTTATTAACAGGTTTTTATTTTATGAAAGAAGGGGATTAAAATAGTAATAATAATAATACCAAGGGAAAAAAGAGAGGGATACAAATCCACACATACCCTACCAGATCTAAGCAATGGCACGTTGAGAGCTGGCTCCAAGTCGAATGAGATGGCTCTGAAGGAAGAGAGATGTCTCCCGAAGGAAGGGGTCTGGCTCCTCAGTAAGAGAGCGTGCCCAAGGCTCACCTCGGTTTTATAGCCAGCCTGGCTGCTTAACTCCACCCTCAGGTCCCAGTAATCCACTCTTTGATAATCATCTTATCGGATTTGTGGTTCTGGAACACTGATGGTCTGGAGTGGGGGTTGGAGTCCTTTCCCCCTAACATCACTACTGGAATTGAGCACTACGTTCCCCTACCTTGCATGGAAGCTCTGTGAACCAGGGACGGACCTCACTGGCTTTGTCCGCACTGAATCCACACAGAAGGAGCTCGACTGACAGGCAACAAGTGCATCAGCACATGAAATGAGCGCCAGCGACTTGCTCCAAACCAGCACAGATTTTGTAAGAGGTAGCCAGACATGGCAACCCTGTTTATTGCTAAAGAGGTATCTTTGCTTTTCAAAAGTTTGAATCACACTTCTTTGCTTTGAAGCAAGACCTACGCTAGTATCTGTGTTCGTGAACCAAAAGAAATCAAAGAGGATTTCCACTTTTCTGACAAAACCAAAAAAGAGGAAGTAGGTTTCACATCGGTTTTGCTGCAGCTATAGGCAGTGGCCCCGAGTCATGAGAATGGCTTTGCCAAACTCCCTTCTTGAAACTGCTTCCTACAGGTTGAGTGCATGTCACGGGGTTCCTCTTCTACTATATGTCTGTGTCGTTTTAGGTTTGGTATGCTACTTGGTATGCTTTGATAGGTTATTTTTTTTTGGTCTGGAAATGCTAGCATTTTCCCCCATATAAATGAAGGATAATTGCTTCTTCACTTTTAATCATTTTGGCTTATGGAAGGCCTCATAGGAGCATTCTTTTTTCAGATGGCATGAGGGAACTGCACTAGCAATATCTCAACTAAGTTTTATTAATTCCCTCTCAAGAGAGTGGGGGAGAGCAGAGAAAAACCAATAATCCGGTCCAGTGCTGTGCAGCAAGCAAGAACATTGTAGCTTTTGAGAGTGGCACTTGGGCTGGAAATGTTGGGTTGTTAATATTTATGAGAACTTTGGCTGAGTCCTGAATTTTATTTTCTGTGCCTCAGTTTCCTTAACTGTCAGATGGAAAACTTACTGCATGGTTATGAGCACTATAGAGTTTGGGGTTCTTCAGAGAATGGAACTAACAGATTCTATATGAGATTTGTGATAAGGAATCGATGTATATGTTGTCATATGATCTGCTGTCGGTAAACTGGAGATCCGGGAGAGCTGGTGGTGTAAGTCCCTGTCCAGGATGGAGAAGGCCTATCTTCTACCTCAATGACTCAGGCAGAGAGAGATCAAATCCCCTTTCCTTGCTGGCCTTCTAGTTTTGTTCAGACCTTTAAGGGATTGGATGAGGCCCATCCACACTGGGGAAGACCATATGCTTTATTCAGCCCGTGTGCCAATCTCCTCTGGAAACACCCTCACAGACATGGATAGAAATAATGCTTAATCTGGGCATCCTAGGTCCCAGTCAAATTGACCCAGAAAGTTAGCCATTACAAAGGTATATTGAAATGATATGCGTGAAATGCTTAATGTGTGTAGGCTAACATACATTTTTGTATGGATGAATATAGGATCAGCAGAGGAAGGAGATGGACCAGGGACTATGCTGGAAAGGAAGTGGAAGAGAGTCAGGGAGGGCTTCCTGAGGGAGGTGGCATCTGAGCTGGCTCCAGAAAGAGGCAGCACAGGAAACGACTTCCCTCCTCTGTCCTCATTTGTACCTCAGGCCTCTTGATGTGCCAGAGGAATACTCAGGCAGCCATCCCATCAACTCAGCCTCCCTGCTGGCAATTTGACTCTAGGAGAAGAGGCAACATGACATTGGCTTGAGCTCAGAGTTTAGGTCAGACTGGATAACTTGGTTTTCAAATCCCCAGGGCATCCCTGAGCAGTGAGCCTCGCCTTGCCTCTCTGAGCCTCTTCTACAAGTGGTGATGGCTGTGACAGTACCTATGTCACAGAAATGTTCTGAGAAACCTGTGCCCCATGCTGAGTGCTAGTTAGTGCCACACCCCTCCCCTTTTTTATTTTTGTCTGTCTTGATTGAGTCCTCTCTTTCCTCAAAGCAGTAGCAGATAGCGCTAGTAAAGCAGGCAACTGTTTTTGAACCCTGGACTGCTACTTATAGAACTGGAGCTGAGCTTGGATGATGGAGACCAGGTCAGGCCTGAACCTGCTGTGTGGTTTTGGGAGAGTGAACCACCCCTGCTGAGCCTGGGGGATATGCTGACGGGTGAAGGGGAAATGAGATAAAGGAGGTCGAGCCCTTGCTGTTTCCTGTCTCCCTGGGAATGCCTAAGAACATTCCCCAGCCGCCTCTTCTGCCCTCAGCCCTCTCCCAGGCTTAATTGGGCAGCTGCAGTCACTCGACACTTAACCTTCTCCCCATCTGCCCTCCAGGGAAAGAATTAATGCTAATCCCGAGCTGCCTGCCTGCCCTGTCAGAAGTATTTGAGCGCAGGGAGCAGGGAGCCAACCTGCCGACCTCCCAAGTGGCCCAGCTAAGCTTTGCTCCCAGGGCTCCCCAGATGTAACCACCCCCCCACCCCGCCAGTCAGTGCTCCCTTTCTGGAGTGGTGGGCACCAGGTGGCCAGTGAAACCCCTTCCTTCTCATTCAGGCCAGTCCCTCTAGCCCACCACTGTCCAATAGAGACATAAGGTGAGTCAAGACATTTCTGTGTAGTAGATCTAGTAGCCACATTAAAGAGTAAAAAGAAACATGAAATCTTAATAACACACTATTTAACCCAATACATTCCAAATGTGACTTTTCAAGTCAATATATATGATTATTACTGAGAGAATTTACATTTTTCCACATACCAGATCTTCCAAACGCAGTGTGCATTTTATACTTGTGCAGTGCATTTATGAAGTTTTTAGGGGGAATCTGTATATTTAGACTTCATAAAATTTGTAGTTAAAAAATAGATTCACAGACTCACAGAAGAGTTTTTCCATAACTGAATCAAATATCCATATGAAACTTAAATGTAAATTCATTGACATTAAACAACATAAACAAATCACCTCAGCCACATGACAAGGGCTCTGTGGCCACTTGTGGCTGATGGTCACCACACTGGACAGCACAATTCTGGCCTCCCCCCACCTACCAAGCACCCACAGCTGCCAGGCGCACTAGACCTAGAAGAGCCTGGAGTTTTGTGACCTTGGATGAGTCCCTGGGCCTGTCTGGGCCTTTGTCCCAGTTGTCACCCCTTTCATTTAAAGAAAGGGAGTGGCTGCAATTTAACAGGCTGTGTTGGCTTTGTTGTAGTTTCCAGAGGGCCTGAGGCAAGAGCACAGTTCTCCCCCTGGGGCTTCGTTCTGGGCTGCCAGATAGTAATAATAACTATGTCACCGATAATTGAGTCATTCTGTGCCAGGTGCTAGATATGGGCCAGCTCCTCTGACTCATAGTTCACTTTGTGGTTTAGGTGCTAGCAGTACGACCATGTGGGAAACAGCCACACAGAAGCGGTTAAGAAGCTTACCTGAGGTTACCCAGTCAGGAAGGGATAGAGATGGATTTGAACCCAGCTGTCTGGCCTAATGTATTTTCACGTATTTCTGCCTCTAATTACAGAGTGGCATTGATGAGTGCTGGGAAAGAAACTGGGCAGAAAGGAAGGGGGTGGTGGGATGGGCTATTATTTTAGATCAAGGGGATAGAGGCTCCAGGCTGAGTGGCACCCTCCTCACAAGTCCCCCCCGGCCTTGGGGGACTGCGTGAAGCCCCGAGGCAGAGTGTGATGAGTCTAATGAAGACTGTGGGCTCAGCTTTGCCTGTGGTAGGAGGAGCGGGCCTCTGGCCTGGCAGGACAGGCAGGTGAGTCCTGTGGCCAGGAGTGAGGGCTGAGAGCTGCCTGGCTGAGGACCAGCTCCCCACACAGACTGAAGACTTGTCTTCTTAAGATTTTCTTAGCTTCTCCAGCCTCTCTTTCCTAGTATTCTCCCTTCCCCACTTCTGCCATCTTTCCTTCCCCTCCGCTTCTTATTCTTCCTCTTTACTTCCTATCCGTACACCCTCTAATACCGAGACCCCCAGTATTTATTGAGGGCCTACCATGCTCCAAACTGTGGGGACACTTCAGTGACTAAGATATTCCTGTGCTTAAGAAAATGTGCACAATTAGGTGGACCCATAAGTGAGCTGCAGTATTAGATTAGAAAAGAAATGTGTGCTCTCGAGAATAACCCAGGGATAGATTTCGAGAACTAGATACCCTGTATGCGGAAAGATACCATAGGCAAAATTAAGAAAAGCAAAAGGTTTGCCCAAGAGCCTGCATGGTGGAGAAAACTAGTTCAAGGCCAGCACAGACACTGCTCCCTCTGCTCTCTCCTCCTCCTCCCATCCCTTCTCCCTTCTTTTTTTCTCCCTCTTCCCTTCCCTCTCCTTCTCTTTCTTATCCTTCTCTTTTCCTTGGCTCATCTTCTATTCTACATAAAATAACAGTGCCTTGTGAGTAAGTAGATCGGGGATTGCTAACTCAATGCTATTGGGAGTCAAACAAGAACAAAATGTCCTAGTTGCTGCCCATTCTTGAGTTGTTGACTATCAAGCACCTACAAAGTTTCACAATTGAAACCTCAGGTTGAACTAGACAGAATAGCTGAACTCAGGGGTCTTGAGTCCAGACAGGACACTAAGCAAATGCTTTTCAAGATGGCAAGGGCGAAGGGGTGGCAAAGGTGCTGGGACCCTCACAGAGTTCACCATAATAGTGCAGACTATTGAGTACAGGAAGGGACAGTGAGAAGAATGATAGCTAAGGAGACTTCTGCAGTATGGGGAGTAGTTAGCTAGGTGCAAAGAGAGGGGAAAATATTTTAGGCAGAGGGGACTACTTGAAAAAACATTTAGACTTGATACACATGCATATATGCAGTGGATATGAAGTAGTTCCATTTCACGTAAATGGGTTAGATTACAAAGGGTGTATGTCAGGAGGTTGAACATTATTAGAAGACCAATGGGAAGTCTTTGAAAAATTATAAATCAGAGTAACTACTATAACAGGCATTTAAAAAAGATTACATTTTATATAATCTGAATAATGGAGTGACCAGTTAAGGGACTGTGGTTAAAATCCAGGGGAGAACTGACAGTGACTTAAAATAAGCAACTGATTATAGGGATGGAGAGAATCAGATGGAGGTTAAGGTCAAGTTCAGGTGAAAGGCCATAGGGACTGCTTACTGGGAGAAGGCAGGAATCCAGGATGACCCCAATTTGTGGCTTGGGCTTGTGGGACTATAAAGGACTGGGGACACTGTATGGGGAACAGTTTGGGAAGAGCTAAGTTTGGATGATGAGTTTGGGATCTATGTGAGTGCACAGTGGAGGTTTAGGCTGCAGATCTAGGAATGGGATTCATTGGCAGACAGACAAGACCTGAGGCCAGAGAACAGCTGCGATAACTCAGGGAATCTGTGTCATCTAAGGGACCAAACATTCGACACTGGGTTGGTGTTTTGATCAAGAGCCAGGAGACTCCTGAATTCTTGTCTCTGCCACAGGCTGGCTATATGAGTTTGGTCACTTCTCCTTTCTGGACTGCAGTTTCCCCATCTGTAAAATGCTGAGACTAGGGTAAGATGAGTAATCTTCCACTATACCATTGACCCCTCAGCATTTCTTGACAGTGGCTGAGATGGTTTTGGGTGACTGTGACTTGGGAGTCACCTTCTCTTTGAGGATAGTAGATCTGCTTCAATTTGTCTTGTGATCCAGTCTTTTAAGTTTTGATTTGAAGGAAGGGCTCCACGACTCATAAAAGATGAATTAGATGATCCTGCATGTTTCATCTGGCAAAAGATAGAGTTGGGAGGGTTGAGAGCTTCCCTGATGTTAAAAATAGTGATGCTTCCATGAATAGGAAGAAATTAACAACAATCACAGACCAGATAGTACCATTGGGTATAGGCTCTAGATCCCAGGGAAACTCATTGTCAATGTATCTAGGCCTTCCAAGTGGACTTGTCTGGAGGATGAGTGTCATTGCTGTAAGCACTTCAGGGATGACAACTGGGACTCGGATCTAGTGACACTTGCGACTGATGAGAGGGTTTCCTAGGACTGTGCTGAGACAGGTTCTGAGGCCTGAACTCAGGGAGTATTGAGTGCTATGATTGATTGGCAATGTCTGCTCCAGGAAGCAGATGAGTGATACTGGTGTGTGTGCCCTGTATTGACTAGCTTTGATCTAATCTTTGCTCTTCACAAGGACATGAGCTCTCTCATCCCCTTTATAGTAACCCGACTGCTGCATTGTGCTTCTCTTCTTCCTCCTCCTCTTGCTCGTGAGTACTTTAAGGGTTCATCCTGGCCCACTTCCCAGTGGACCAGTCAGTCGCTTCAGGAAACAAATGGGCTGTTCTTTGGAGGAAGCCAGATCACTCAATGAGTTCCCATTTCTCCAGAATTAGAGGGTTAGTCATGCTGACGAGGAACAGTAGGTGGGTTCAAGGCCAGGGAAGAACTATGCCTCTTTGCTGAGACCCAGTGTGTGGACCTTATTTCTGAGAATATTCAAGGTCATATCAGAAGGCTTTTGACACTACCCTCACTCCTGCTTGCTGCATTGGGTTGGGGGATCAGCTAGCACTAATGGTGAGGGCATGGAGTTGTACCCTGTGCTTCATCTCAGGCAATTAAAAATCTTAGTGTCCTTAATATCTTAAAAGCACAATTTTCATTGTATGAGTAAGGCATGTTTATTATAGAAAAGTTGAAGAATGTAGATAAGCAAAAAGGAGAAATTAGCTATGGTCTCAGTACCTAGAGGAAAACATTATTCTAACAAGTTGTTTTTCTAGACCTGGCCCCACAGGACACTGGTGTATGAGGGTAGAGATGACTAGAACCCTGGAGTGTTAGTGCCTCTCCCACCCTGCTGTGCTGGACATTAACCTTCTAGCAGCTGGGTCATAGGAAAACCTAGGGTCCTGGGGGTGGGGCCAGGACAGGTCGGGTGACGTGTGTGGGGCTCAGGAGGCCACTTTATCAATTAACTGGAGCTAGTTTAATTTTTAAGCACTTGAGCTGGCTCTTTATCGATGCAGTTCATCCGCACATCTTTGGGGCTATAACTGGATATAATGGCTGGATGGGGCCTGGGTTTAGACATATGACCGGTGGTGGGTGGAGTTAGGAGACTGCCCTTCCAGCCAGCATTTCTCTCTACCAAGTAACAAAGATTCTCTGAACTTAATTGCTAAGTAGTTTAACTTAGCAGGTAAGAGTACAGAAATCTCCTAAAACATGGGGTCCCCAAAGTAGCTTTGGATCTCACACAGTACCCTCGGGTTGGGAGAGGCAGAGTAAGATATAGAACGAGCAGTAGCTATAGGGTCTAGTCTCGGGGGTTTTCCCTTTTGCACTAACTATATCCTTGTTTGTCCCGTTAATAAATACCTTTCCACAACATTGTTCAATTGGTTGCATGGTTTTCCCTTGTATAGATGTAATGGAGAGGACAACTTGACCTTGCCAGAACAAAGGGGCACTATATTCTCAGAGACAGAGGTCCTCAGTGGCCGTAAGCAGGGACTGCAGGAGGCTGAGAATCCAGGATTGAATTTTCCCTCCTCTGCATCTCCAATCACCACTTTGTACCCTTTCTTTGAGTTTTGCGCCAACTCTATCCATATGATATCCAAGGTGGCTGCTTACGTCATCAGTTCTTTCCTTACATATGGCGGATCAATCTGTCTGCCCTTTATTCCCTCTCCTAATAACCCCAGCAAGCGTGCTGATTGGCCCTTCTGCAGTTAGATGCTAACTCCTCATCCAATCAGGTAGAAGGGCCACATTATTCAGATATGGCTGCTGGGTTCCCCTGTAGTGGTGTATGCTGACGTGGGCCTTGGTGATCCCCAAATGATGCATTCCAGCTGCCTTCGTTCATCCCCCATCTCTCAACTTAAACCCTATTTCAGTTTCAATCTGGTCACCAGAATTTGGTTTCTCAGTTGAGTGTTTTTCTGGGCTCAGAGCAGGGATTTTAGTGACTGAACCCCATCTCTAATCCATTAAGGATAATGGCCCATAGCACTGTCCTAGGTTTGTCTGATGTCTTTAAACATTTAATCTGAGCAACGTGATTGTGAGGGGAGAAGGAGGTTTCACTCAACAAGGTCTGTTTAGCACCAGCAAGTCTGTTCATGATCTGAAATGCAGCTGAAAAAATAAATATAATTAAAAAGATAACTCAGGCCAGCATTCCCAGATACTGTTTTACATGGGCCCATAATGAATGCTAAGCTCAGCACAGCAGTGCCAAAAAGCAAAATAAATTCTTGGACTTGGTCTGTTTCCTGCCTGCAATACATTTGCTTGTTCCAAACAAATATATTTGTCAATACAACACAATTAGGAGGCCTGAGCCAATCAGACCATCAAATAGCCAGAGAGGCAGCACGTGGCCTGCATACGCCCTGCGAGATGGAGCCAAGTTCTGAGTGCTTTATGACCAAGTCAGTGATGGCCTGGGCAAGCCTTGCCTTCTCTGCCAGGACAAGCCTCTCATCCCTCCTGGTGCGGAGAGAGTTCAACTTCTTTTTTCTTCTTTCTCAATGTTACTCATCACCCTCAAGGCAGGTCCCCCACCCCTTCCCCCCTTGTCCAAATCTTTTAGGTTAATTTACTTCCTTTTTTTTGCCAGCAGCTAGAAACAACCGCTGACATAGACAGTTTTTAGAATGAGTGCCTGCCAAGGAGGGACTAATAATTAGTTTTGATAATAATAGCTACCATTTATTGCATAGGTGCCAGAATTTGACATCAGTGATTTCTTCTTACAAGAACTCTGGAATAGGCATTGTTAGTTC
Source organism: Galemys pyrenaicus (assembly GCA_019455555.1). Lineage (NCBI taxonomy): Eukaryota > Metazoa > Chordata > Mammalia > Eulipotyphla > Talpidae > Galemys > Galemys pyrenaicus. Next base: position 3,379,234 of record JAGFMF010011868.1, on the reverse strand, counting down.
CATTTTATAGATGAGAAAACTGAAGCTCAGAGAAACCAAGCGGCTTGCCTATTTGGCAGACAGAGTGGTTGAGTTGAGATTCAAACTGGTCTCTTTGAGGCCAGAGCTTGAATTAGAACTACTGGACTTAAAGAGAAAACAACTCAACCTGGATTTCCATAATAAGGAGTATGGCTCTTCGAATATGAATTAATAGCTGAGATGTGGGCTTTGTATAAGGCTTAATCCAGTTCTCCAGTCATGTTCTCGAACCCCTACTTCTCCCTGCATTGACTGGCATCATCCTTAGTCTTCACACTGCAGGCTCTACAGTCACTGTGCTGGGTTCTTCCCTCATGGAAGAAAGTAGCTATAGCAGCTACAGTCTTTAAATCTTCAAGTCACATCAGCCTGTGGGAGAAAGTATCTCCCTTCTAAGAACTTCCATGGCAGAGAAGAACTTCTGGTCTTAAACTCTTGGTATCTCATTCACTTAGCATGAGTTTGGAGCCCAGTCCTGACCCATCTCACCTAGTGGAGGATGCAGTGGTGCTGATTGCCTTACCTAGAGCCGATGTGGTAGCAGTTTAACACATGCCACTTGGCTAAGCAGGAAAAGCACGGCAATTCCAGTGCAAACCTGAGTGCTGTCATCAGGACAGGGGGAATGGCCTCTGTAGGTGGCCCCCAGCCTGGCACAGACACTGCCCAATCAGAACTGCTGCTGGCCACAGGGACCTAGTAACCATTTGCTACTCAAACTAGGCCCCTGGCACAGCAGCACTGGCATTTGGGAGCTCAGTGAAAAGACAGAATCTTCGGATCTACTTCTGACAGGCCGAATCAGCACCTGCATCTTAACAAGACCTTTAAGATTTTCCCAAGATTTAGCAAGTTGGGGAAGCACTGCTAGAACAGCCTGCCCACGCCCCGTTGCTTACTGGCCGGGTGGGGTTGGGCATCGATAACACTGCATCCTCAAAACATTGTTGAAGGAAGCAGCTTTCGTACAGTGCCTGCCTAGCATGTGATGGGTGCTTCGAAAACTCAGCGCCTTTCTCCCACCCCCAGTGCTTGTAAATGGGGAAACTGACCCAAGAGGTATCCTCTTGCCTACAACAAGCCTGGACCGTGGGTGCCTTGAGTTGGGCCTGGGGCTCTGCTCTTCTGGGAGCTCTGGCGAGTCCCAGCCCTGCCTGACGACACACTGGAATCACGTGGGCAGCTTAAGCACTCTGGATGCCCAAGCATTTATCCCAAATCTACCGAGCCAGCAACAGCTGGGGAAACTGAGGCATCAGTACTCTTTTGGTGTGTGTGACTTTATTTACTTTACATCATTGTTCATCTTTGTACAATAGTTGATTTCTCCTCAGGTGCGATTCAATCCCCATAGGCGGGGAGGCTATGGAGTAGCACCTCCCACATTCCTGCCTCCCTGAATGAATCCGACTGTGAGAAGGCCTGCTTCGAAGTCTCCCGGGAGGCTGGCTGCAAACCCAGGGACAGGCCAGGGCTCCTGCCCGCAAAACAGACACGTGCTCTGGGTCAGCTCAACCGAGGAGAGAGGCTGGGGCTGGCGCACACTCCTCTGACGTTTGGTGACAGTCCTGAGCCAGAGAAGCAATGGGCTGGGACCCCTGCCAGCTCAGGTCCGGCCTGCCCAGTGCTCCGGGTGTCCCCAGGTCCATGAGTCACTGCCCCCAGGGGCTCCGTGGCACCAGGAGAACACAGGGACCATCTCTGTTGAGTGAGAAAGAAACAGACCAGAAATTCTAAACCTGTGTCTTATGGACTCCTTGGCATCTGTGGAAGCCCTGGACCCTTCAAAGAAAAATGTTTTTATTTTATACAGTAGAACTAAAGAGAGAAATAGCTTTGAAATACAATTACGAAGATATTTAAAAGAAAAAAATGATTTGAATATATGTGTGTCTTTACTCACTTGTTAAATAACAAGATCTGGCAGTGAGTTTAACCACTGCAAGTCTGAGGCAGTGATGACCACACCCAGTAGTCTGGGATACCTGTAGCGACCTTCCTTTGTTATAAAAGTCTCTGTAATTTCTGGGTCTCCCTGGTGGCGCAGCAGGTTGAGCGCTGCACTGTGAAGCATCCGTGGCACAGCAGCGCGAGTTTGATCCCCAGCCATGGAGGGAACCCACATGGCGCAGCAGACCTCGCCTGCCTCGTCCGCTGCTCCCCTCAGCCAGTCAAACACAGTCAACAAACATTGACTGTGTTTCAGTCAATCTGCCTGTTCTGCTCCCTGCTCTGTCTCTGTCTCTGGCGAATCCTCTCACCTTCTCAGCCTCTGGCTTAGACCCCTGCTCTTTTACGCATAAATGAAAAAAAAAAAAAGTATCTGTAATTTCCACCGTTGACAAAGCCCCAGACACTGCTCATCCCACTAAGGGTTCTTGCCTATATTGATGATGGAAGCAAATGCTGAATCTTGGTTAGAAGTTAGTGAAAACAATGATCGCATTTTCTTTCCACTGGAGTCCGCTGACCCCATGAAGTCCACCCACAGATGCTTGAGTTCTGAGCCCCAGCTGAAGGACTTACAGAAAGGGCAGCATGGGTTAGGGCTGGGCTGGCTGCAACAGTGCTGAGGGTGGGGGCCCCATGGGGCCCAGCACGTTTCTCTATCAGAACATCCAAGGCACTTTTTCTTTGCTGAGTCCTGGATGCTGAGGCCCCAGGGAACAAGGTGTTGGCCCTGGAAGAGGGGGTGTGAGGAGGAGGTGCAGACCCCAGAGCGGAGCAGGCCATGGTTCCCTACTCCCTCCTCACAGATTCTGTCTCCAGGGCATGTTGCTTAACCTCTTTAGATTCTCCCTTCATGTGTAAAAGCTGTGCTCATGTCAGGGGTTCTGTGACTGTGCATGAGAAATGCCGGACCCGTTCGTAGCCTAGAGCCTGCTGATAAGTGTGATTTGGTCCCAGCCTCTCCGGGGCTCACGTCTGCATCGGGAGAGTAGGCTGTTCTTTGTGCCTGGAGCCAAGGACAGTGTAGTAACCTTGCTCTTTATGGCCCTGAGGCCCGTGGACACTGCCCCCCTACACAGAGACTGGGTACCCCATGGCACGCTATGGCTTTGGAGCCTGCTTCTTTGGCTGGACTTCTTGGTCCACTTTCTGGCTGGACCGTGGAGGACTGTGCAGGGGCAGTCCTGGAAGATGCTCAGTGATCTGAACTCTTGGACACAACGGCCTGTCTCTGAGGCCAGGGCCTGGGGTATAGAAAGGAATTAGCTGGAACTATGGGAGGTAGAGGGTAGGGGGAGGTGTGAGCCACTGCAGCAGCCAGCTCCTTCCAGGTCTCCTAGCAGCCAATACCCCTCAGTCAGGCTGTTACTTAAGCTCTCGTGGTGCCTTTCCCAGAGGCTTGTCCCTGCTCAGTGGACCCCAGGGACACCTGGAGCACTGGGCGGGCCAGACCTCAGCTGGCAGGCCTTGACCCGTTTTCTTAGGAAAGAAGTCAGCTGTGAGCACCACACTCCCTGTCCACCTGGAGTTTTCCCTCTCTCCATTTCTTTCTCCATTTGTTTCTGTAAATGTTCCTGTTCCTTGTTTCCATTTCTCTGTCTCGATCTCTACCTGTCTGTGTCTGTCTCCATCTCTCTCTGCATTTATCTGCTTCTTTCTACCTCCTCTCTTGCCTTCTCTGGTCTTCTCTTTCTCACCCCATATGTCTCTCTTTCTCTTCCCAGCTTTGTCTCTCTGTCTCAGTGTCTGTCTTTCTGTCTCTGCCCCTTTCTTTCTCTATCTCCCCCTACCCACTACAGACTTGTGTTTCACTCATCTCATAAACCCCAGGCCTTCTTGTGCCCCCATGCTGAGTCCTGCCCACCTGACACAGGACTTGGGTGACTGTGGAGGACTCATACTTCAAGAAGTTTCCATCCAGCAGCCTCCCTGGTGGTGCAGAGGGTTAAGCACTGCACTGTAAAGCAGCTGCAGCCGCAGCAGCATGCGTTTGATCCCCCACCAAGGAGGGAACCCACCTGACACAGCAGACCTCTCCTGCCTCGCCCATGCTCCCCATGGCAATGAATTCCAGTAGATCCACCTGTTCTGCTCCCCACTGTCTCTGGTGAATCCTCTTACCACACCCCCACAACTCTGGCCTGTACCTCAGTTCTTGTATGCATAAGTAAATCTTAAAAAAAAAGTGAAAGAAGTTTCCATCCACCCTGACTCTGGAGACAGTCTGAGAGGAGTGGGGATGGGCCCCGAGTGTGCCTGCAGCTTGTGCATGTGTGGCAACCTCAGCCAGCAGGGTCCTGCAGGACAAGCGCATGCGTCAGCTGCTCTCAGAGCTCTCTCGCTGTAGAGCTGATGTCCACAAGCATCTCCTCACACGTACGCGCAACAGTGAAAGAAAGCACCTATGCGTATTTTCATCAGGTAAAATTTACTCCTGACAATACTTGGTTATTGGCTACTGTTATCTCTTTATACTATTTAGGCATAAACCCCCGAGAGACTGAAATCTGTAGTTGATTCTTTAAATCTCATTTGCTTCTTGAATTGTCATACTTTCCTCCCACTCCCAGTACTTCCCAAAACCTCCGGTTCTAGCATATTCCAGAATGTGCCATTCTGCTTTTTTACTTTATTGAAGAATAAGCTCCCATTTATTTTTCACATTTCCTCTTGGGTCTCCCTTTCTTCCAGAAGTATCCCTGTCTCTGGTGGCCAGATTAGGTTTGCGGCTGCAGTTCTCCCACACTAAGCTACTTTCCTCCTATTGACTTGCCTCTCTCCCCCCAGGATATAGGCTGTCTGAAGGGAGGGAGTGGGCCTTTCCTCACTACACCCTGGGCCTGGCACTGGACCCGGCAGGCACCAAAGGTATTCTGAGTGCAGGAGAGTGTGCGGAGCTCTGGCGGAGAAGCTGTAGTCCTTCGCTCTGTAACCCTGGCCCTCGCGCTTGAGTGGTTACAGCTCTATCCCTAGTTCTTAGCTGTAAAAAGACCAGCCAGTGTAGACTGAAAAGACCACACAGGAGGCAGGCAGAGAGGCCAGCAGGGGAAGCCAGGCCCAGGATCTCCAAGCCGGCTGTTGCCGCACAGCACTTACCTGGCCTTCAGTTTCCACTTCTGAGTGTTGGTTCTCAGCCAGCCAGGGCCCCAGGCAGAGAAATAGCTACCTGTTCAGACTAGTGGCTTCAACCTCTGCCTTCCTCACTCGCCTCTGCAATATGTTTGCAATCAGCGGAGGTGAAATGAACTCATCTGAGTCGTGCGTACTCACACGTGTGCTTCTGTTGCCCAGCACTGCTGCGGAGAGTGCGAGAGCGCGGTCCCTGTCGGAAGGGAAACTCTCCCATCCTGCTCACTCCAGAGGGAGGCTTTTCATAACAGCGCCTTTGTGGGCCCTCTTGAATGTCTGCCATGCCAGCGAGGTCGCACATTCCTCTGGTGGCCTCTCTGGGCTTTGAGGAAATCTGCTGGCGGGAGGCACCACTTTGCGGGAGGTGGGAGGGCATGTCAGTAACGCTACTCTTAATCCCCCCAGCTCCCTTCGGCCCAGCTGCCTGGAGGAGGGGCTGAGCTAAAGCCATGGCAGGCAGGAGATTAAGAGCTGCTCTCCTAGGGGCTCTTGCAACTGGGCACTAGGGACTGGGGCGGGGTGGGGTGATGCAAGGGGTGGGAAGGAGGGTGGGTACTAACCAGCCTGCCAGCCCATCCTGTCCCTGCCCATTCATGTGTGGGCAGTGATGACAAGGAGGAAAAGCCAAAAATGATCTGGAAGGTGACCTGGAAGTGCGAGCTTTGTAAGAGACTCAGTGCTGCCGTTCAGTGCGGGTGTATGAGCCCTTACTGGCATCTTAGCGACAGCAGTGACAGTCACCTGCAGCTGCCATGTCCCGGCACTCTGCTAAGCATTTTTCACATGGCATCTTCATTAATCCTCTTGGTGCAGGTGCTATTCTGATTTCCATTTTTTAGACTAGGAAAATGAAGCCTGAACAGGGGCCAGGAATGAGCAATAGGCCTCACAAGTTAAGCTGTGCAGGTAGGATTTGCTCTCCGGCAGCCCGACCCACAGGAGTCCCATACCTTTGTCCGTAGTTCCTTTAACCAGCGTCAGCAATGACAGGCACGGCTGGTGGGGGGGTGGGGGGAAGAACTGCAGACTTCAGTCTGACACAACTACTTTCAGCTGACTCTGCAATTTCCTGACTGGGTATCCTTTGGGGTGACTTTACCTCAGAGCCTCATTTCCCTCAAATGGGGAAGTCACCTACCTACAAGCAGCTGTTGAGAGTAGAGGAGAAGCACCTGTAAGGTGCCTCCTGTGGTAGAATTGTATGCTCCCCCAAATGTATGTTGAAGTCCTAAACCCCAGTGCCCCCAAATATGACCTCATTTGAAAACAGGGTTGTTGCAAGTGTAATTAGTCAGTAGTGGGCGCTTAGTGCAATGTGAGGGGGTCCTTATTAAATGGGAAATTTGGGCACAGAGACAGACGCAGAACGAAGACATGGGGCAGCCGCTGTGTGCAGACAGAGCTAGTGTGATGGGCCAGGGAGCTGCACAGATTTCTGAAAACTGGCAGAAGCTGGGAGAGGTGAGGAAAGGTTCTCCTTCTGCCTTCATTGCCTTAAGCAATTTGGTTGTTGGTCCTTTGTCATGATGGAGACAGAACATGGTAGGCACAGCAGAACAGGTGCTGACGTGCCCACTTGTCTCCTCCATGCACCCCAGTATCACCTGCAGCTTGGGGCACAGAGTGTGGCTCTGCCTCAGGTACTAGCGCCCCTGCCTCGGGCTCTCAGAATGCAGAAGCAAGCACGTGGGGGCACGGGGGAGGCTGTAAGTGCCCAGAGATGAATGCCCCTTGGAGCAGCCCACGGTTCGTGAGGCTGGAAGGTGATAGATATCACCACCCCACCCCCAGGTGGGACAGTTCTGAGACACGCGCCACACACACTCTCAGGCTGTCTTGTGGGATGGCACCCCGGCCCCCTCCCGTAGTAACTGATTTAGTAATGCACTTTCTGATAGCTGTCTCTCAGGCTCACCGCCTTTCTCTCCCCTGGTGCGTCCCGGGACCAGCTCCTGAATAAATCAGTTGGATCTCAGCTTTGGGGAAGACCAGGAGAAAGCCAGATATGGAATGACCCAGAGGACTGCTGCTTTCTGTTCCTCATCACAGAGGGAAGGCCCCTGTGAGCTCTTCAGGTGAAATGAACCAGCAACTGGTTCACTATTGAGGAACTAACTGCTTGGCTTCATGGGAAACTGAAGGCCAGGCATGCTGCAAAAATAGGTCCAACACCTTGGGAAAGGAGATGAGGTTGATAGCAACAAAAGAGGGGGAAATGGTATCAATTCAAGTTATTGGGCAGGGGCCTGGGGCAGCCCGCCTGGCAGTACTGCTTCCACAAAATAAGTAGGCGTGTTGGACTGTGGCTTCCAGGGACCACTTGAGTATGAGTAGGGGCTTGGGCGTCTGCAGTCTTAGAAGGCAGCAGAGGCTGGGGGTAAGGACAAGAGGTCAGGCTGTGGAGCCCCTCCCCCAGGGACTCCTCTTTAAGTCTTCTCACCCTGAAAATGACTAAAACATGAACTCCATGAGTATGACAGAATTTCTTGTGAGACAGCTGACAAGGCCAGCCCACGATCAGTTTAACCTGAGCACTTACAGAGACTACAGAATGGATACGTAAGGGGGGCAATTTGTCCAAATTGGGAGGGGCCCAAAACTACACAGGCTGGGATTTGGGGTTTAGGTCGTGTTTATCCAAGTTCCCAGGAACAGAGTAGCTGGTGTGGACATTGGTCATTTGTGGTTGTCCATCAGCCAGGAACCCTCTCTTTGCATTTTGGAAAGTTCTATCCCTTTTTAGACCCTGTTTTATCAAGATGGAAGGAGAAGACATACATTGCTAGATTTCCTTGCATTCTGGAACATAACCTAATAGATTCAGCAAAGTTGACGTAGCCACAGGAACTCACACTCAGAACTGAGTGCTCAGGGAAAGTGACTGCACCACAGGAAGCTGGTCCAGCTGGCGAGCATGATGTCTGGAGAGGGCAGCAGCTACTGCTGTGTGTCTGAGAAGCTTCTAGCAAGGACAGGAGAGGGTGCTTGCTCAGAAGTCCCTGAGGTGTGGCTGGACAGTGTCCCTGGCTGCAGCACTTCTGAGTGGCCTTCCATAGCCCTCCCACGGACCCTGCAAGCCATCTGTGCTCTTCTAATGAAATCTTCTCTGCTGAAGCAAGCCAGAGCATGGGTCCTGTTATTTGTCCCTAGCAACCTTGTCCAGTGTGGGCCTGAGAGACTTCTGTATTTCTACAATAATAGCTAACCTTTCCTGGTGTTATCATGGTGCGCCTGACATGTGCTAGTTCAGTAAATCAACCCACAGCCATTTGGACAGAGTGGGGAGCCAGTGGGGGGCAGAGTGGCCGGGTTAAATCTGTGTGGCTCCAACATGTGTGCTTTTCACTTTCTCTTGGACTATTGGACCTACGGCATTCCTCGTGGGCCAGCTGGATGGTGACACCTGCCTTATTTTGTGTACAAAAGCCCTCTCCCTGCTCCCCTTTCTTGACCCTCATGGCAACTCTTACTGCTTTGAAAAGGAAGCCTGGGCCGTGGCTTTGTGCATTAGTTGGGGGAAGGAGGAGGGTAAGAGGCCAGGAGGGGGCTATTCATAGAGAATATTCATGTTTTCTGCATTTAGCAGAGTAGAAATAATATCGAATATAGGCCTGCTATCAATTATGAATCTCCCTTACCCAATACACCCCAAACAGGCCATAATCATCACCCTGGCGGTTGCCATAGAGCGAGCTGGGAAGTCATTGTTTTTTTAACTCTTTCTGAAGCTGACAGTACTATAGACACTGAAGATGATGCCACATTTAGATATATCAGCAATTTAACAACAATATGAGGAGAAACAAAAAGAAATAACAGCTAACATATGCTGCGAGCTTACTCCCTGCCAGGCACTATGCTCAAGTTCCCTTTCTTTTATCATCAACTTGGTGCTGTCATTAACGGCATCAGTTTACAGGTGAGGCAACCAAGGCTTGGAAGGAGGAAGAGCTTGCCCCGGGCCACACGCCTGGTCACACGCCTGGGTGATGGCAGAGTTAGGCTTCCCCTGAGACTACAACTCCGAGGCTCGCTCTTACCCATTGTTCTGGAACACCTCCCAAGAAATACCACCTTAAATCCTCCCATCGATTTTTAAGTCACGTCTTGATTTCTGAAGTGTTAAAAAATGAAGAAGCACACGTCCTAGAGGTGAGGAAATATGGGAGCACTGAGCTCGCGGAGGAGCGCTGGGAAGGGTTCCATAATTCACCACCAGCTCTCCCCCTCCTTCCCAGGAGGAAGGAGGCCAGGGCAGGTGTCTCAGGGGCTAATGGCTCGGCAGAGCCCGATCCATCTCCTCTCCCTCCAAGGCTACCATTCGTTTGCCAGGCATCGCCCCACGTGATTAATGTCTGCACCTCGACTCCCGCCTGGCCTGGGCCCTGCCGCTCACGCAGAACTTCTTCACTGAGACAATCCTGCATCCTAAACCTCCAGAAAGCCTCATCAAGGGGTTGAATCACACTCCCCATCTCTTTTAATTATTCAGGACCTGACACGCTGACTGGGAATACATCACTCAGAGTACACGGCTGGTAAGATTAAATATTAGAGGAAACTCTTTTAATTAATTTTTAATGCATTCTTTAGAACAATTCTTCATACCTAACCACACTCTGAAACAGAGTACTTAAAAGGAAAATTAACGTTCAAGATCTCAGGGGCTTGTAGGTCCAGGCAGCTCCGATTTTGGTTGCCTCTGAGCTGTGTCTCAGGACTCAGCGGGGACGAGTTTCCTGTGTAGAAGTGGAGCGACTGTACATCCTGGCTTTATCGGGACAGCCCTGGCTGAGGACGGTTGTTCTAGCGTCATTATGCTAGTTAGTGCTCCCTCCTTCTCCCCTCAATGATCCAGTTTGGGGCCTCTCTGGTGGCACAATGGCTTAAGGAACACACTGTGAAGCGAAACACAGCCACTGCAGCACGAGTTTGATCCTTGCTGCCAGTCTGGGAGGTGACCCACATGACACAGCAGACCTCTCCTGTCTCACCCGCTGCTCCCCTCAGCAGTGTGTTTCAGTCAGTCTGCCTGTTCTGCTCCCCACTCTGTCTCTGGCAGATCCTCTCACCACCAACACCTCTGGCCTGTACCCTAGTTCTTGTATGCATAAATAAATAAATCTTTTTAAAAAAAAAAACGATCCGGTTTGGATGGATATGACGCCCTACTTAAAGACCCTTGTACTGCCTCTCTTGCCAGTAAAGCCAGTCACAGCATCCTGTCCTTGCCAGTTCTGCGCCCGTCCTCCAAGGCATTCTCAGTACAGGCCCAGGCAGCTTCTCTATGCCATTAGAACTGGCCTCAAAAAAAAAAAAGAATTGGCCTCAAGATGAACCCTAGGGTTTTTTTGTTGAGTAAGCTGATTTCATCAATTCTTTTGTTTTTTTATTTCATCTTTAACTTATATCCTTTATGTTGTGAATCACTATTTTTCAATGGGAGCACTAGTGTCATTTTATGGGGGCAAGTCATTGTGGGTGACTACCTCAAGTGTTACAGGACACTTAGTACCTCTGGCCACATGGACATTTTAAACGCTAAGAGCACAAACTCCTCCACCTTCAAACCTGACCATTGTGACAACAAAAATATTGCCACCCCCCAACTTGACACACCCCCAAGGAAAAAGCACTACAGCCCTAAAATTGGAATGTGGATTAAGAAGTCCAGCGTAGGAATATCCAGTACAAGAAAGGTTACCCATTGCTGCATAATCACCCCCTTTTGTCTTCTTGCCTCAAGAATTTGATGGTTTTATATTTTTAAAGATTTTTTTAATTTATGCATACAGGAGCTGGGGTACAGGCCAGAGGCAGGTGGTGGTGAGAGGATCTTCCAGAGACAGAGTGGGGAGCAGAACAGGCAGACTGACTGAACCACACTGCTGAGGGGAGCAGCGGGTGAGGCAGGAGAGGTCTGCTGCACCATGTGGGTCCCCTCCCTGGCCGGGGGTGGAACTCGCATTGCTGTGACTGTGGAAGCCCTATAGTGTGGTGCTCAACCGCTTGCACTGCCAGGGAGGCTCAAGAATTTGATAGATTTAAAGCAGCAGCAATTTGTTTTTTATAAATTTGCTCAGTTTTGCAATTTAGGCAGGTTTGATGGGGCAGTTTATCTGGGCCACGGGCTTCTGAGAAAGGCCACTCACGCGATGGAAGGGTCGGTGCTGCTGTCAGCAGGCTCCAGCTGGAGTGTCCACTTTCCTTCAAGGGCCTCTCCACAGGTGGCTTGAGCACCTCACAGCGTGGCAGCTGAGCTTCAGAAGGGGAGAAACAGATGCTGCTGCTCTGGGGCTGGGGACATGGCCTCCTCTTCCATACTGTATTGTTAAAGCAGTCTTGGCCCCGCCCATTTCTAAGGCGCTAAGCCTCGCTCCTCTGTGGGGGAATGACAAGGCATTCTCATTCACCACATGCTCCTTCACATTATCCCGTCTTGAGATCACAGTAATCTCACAAAGTAGATTGGGCAGATTTCATAAAGTTACCCGCCTTCCATCTGGAGAGACAGACTCAGAGGTTGGTGGAGCTGTCCACGGAGACAGGTAGTTCATAAGCTGTGAACTCGGAACAGGAGGGGTCACGTCAAGCACGGCAGCATTCCTTCAATTTCCTTGGAAAGAGCGTAGTGAGAAGCAAACCAGATGGAGGCAGGGAAGTCACGTGGGTGAAGACCCGTTTCTTGGCAGCTCCACTTGACATGGGCCTCTGCTGTGATAAGCGTGTCAATTATGTCTCGGTTCCTGTACAGTCCCAGGGCCTCTGTCATTTACTCACCAGATATTCTTGAGCATCACCAGGAATCAGACACTGACCTAGACCCAGGAGACAGAGGTGGCCTTGGGGACCCAGTCCCAGGGGAGACAACAGTTTAATGGCAGACAGCAAGGGAACAGCACAGCTTTGAAGAGAACACAGGGTGCTGTGGCCATGCATAAGAGGGGGGCTGGCTGTCGGGCATCAGAGACGTGCCCAAGGAAGTGATGTTCCGCTGAGATTTGAGGAAGAGGGAGCAAATAAGAAGGCACAGAGGCTAGAAGGAAGATGCTCCAGAAACCACACTGGCGGTCTGCTGTGGCTACAGGAGGCCAGGTGGCAGTCACAGGGGTCGGGGGTGGGTGGGGGGTAGTGCGAGAGGGTCCTGAGAAAGGAAGGGACTTGATGGGGTGTGACCTGCAGGGCCACTGAAAGATGCTCTCCTGCTGGTTATTGGAGCGTGTTATTCTGAGAACAATGGGGAGACGTCTTGTTATGGAGCGGTTGTTCCTGCTGGAGCTCAGAGATTGCACTGGAGGGACAGGAAAGTGGCCCTCAGCCCGTGCTGAGAAAGCAGCCACAGTATCAACATGCCAACCAAGGGGGTCCTTCCAGCCCTTCCCAGAGCCCCCCACCTCCACTGCTGACCACTGTGCATGTGGGAGCGATGCGAATGATAGGTTCTGCTACTTCTCTGTGAAGCTGGCACAGGCGCCCACTCCTGGCATGATCCAGGATGCAGGCCTAGGCCCAGGGTGCGGGGGTAGGGTGTCCCGGGAGTCAAGGGGGTGTTCCCCCATGGTCTGCAAGTGCAACCCTGAGAGCAAGGGCCTACTTCCAGGCATGCCTCCCTGGGCTCTTCTCACACTGGCCCCACCAAGATAGTTTATCTCCAGACTCCTATGGTGTAGGTGGCAAGGGGAGCAGGGGTTTAAAAGAAAATGTCCCTTCCTTATAAGGACCTGTCTCATCCACTTGCTTCCTTCCCACAGTGCCACACGTTGCTGCCAGGAGCTGCCCGCGGCACTGTGATCTTGGCTGAAGTGCAATGTTCTGTGACTGTAGGTAGGGAAAGGGCTTCCTTGCCTGTAGCTCCCTATTCTTAGAGTGCCTTTGTGGGGACAGTGGTGGGGCAAGAGGTGAGGGAGGGAGGTGAGTTCCAGACTGGGTTTCCATCTACTTCTGCCAGCAATTGGCTGAGGGGCCTTGGGCAATTCATTTAAGATCTGTGCCCCCTCGCCTCTGTGAAAGGAGGGTTGGGATGGTACTGGGAAAAGCTGATTCTGATCGCTAAATGATGACCGGATTCTAAAGCGCAGTTTCCCTCATTTTAAAATGAGGACACTGGGGCTCAGACTCAGGACTTGTCAGAATCACACCAGAAATTTAAACTGGGGAGGGAACCCCCAGCTTCAAGGGAACTTCACTTTCAGAATCCCAGTCTCTTTGGAACTCCTGTGTGGAGTAGCCCCCCAAAACTCATCCCTCAGGACAGGGTTTTCTGAACCATACTCCTGTGGGAAAGGAGTGGGCTTTTTGTCCTCTTAGGGGTGCGTGGGGATGGTCTGGGAGGAGCCAGGAGGGATACTCCAGACTCCCAGGCTCCAGAAGAATTCAGAAGTAGCTCTTCTTCCTCTCCTGCTGCAGGGCTCAGGAGATTTAGAGATATGGCTAGTGAGGGAAGTGCCCCCTGCTGCACCCCCCAACCCCAGTAGCCTAGATCACAGACTTACCTACAATAGGAGGCCTCAGGTCTCTTCTCTGGGCAACTCTCCCCTCCTTTTCCTTGTCACCTCTCCATTCCTCTCCTCTTCCAAAACCTCTCTGGTGGGAGGCTCTAAGCAGGAAAGACAGGATGTTGGAGAAATGGGAAATTTAATACAGAGCTTTCTCAGGCTCTACCCTAAGCCCCTTTATGTCCTTGAAGTGAGTAAATGTTAAAATCCAAAGAGAAGTTCTCTTTGGACTTTGCCTTGCGTTCGGTCACCTGAGGGGACCAAACCTGGTTTTCATGAGAACTGTGCACTCTGCCTTCCTTTTATTTCTCCACCTCCCACTCCCCGCCCCCCTTCTCTTCCTATTTCTTCCCAGTAGCTCAGCTTGCTTGCCTTCAAAAGCAGAAGGCTGGAAGTCGGGTGGTCTTGAGTTGCTGAATTTAGCAGCATGTTATATCAGTAAGAACCAGGTTCTTTCTATTTTTCTGCTCTGTCACCCTCAGCATGCTGATCTCCATTCCTTTGTGCTCACAGAGTGGCGGTCAGAGCTCCGGAAAGCTTGTGCAGACACAACTATGGTCAATGGCAGGGATCTGGCATCTTCCCTTCTGCTTATGTCATTCCCGTCAACAGACGCCCCCATCACATCACACCATCCCGAACTGACCCACAGGCCAAGCTTCTACTGATCTTTGACAGACCACGGTGAATAACTTGAGAAATTATGATCCTCTCCCTCTGCCTTGACCTCCTTGATCTGCCTCATGGAGCACCTGCCCTTTAGGAGGAAGGTGAAGCTCCTACACATCAGAGCTGTGAGACGGGAAGGAGGAGCTGGAGTGGGTAGAGGCAACACCACCATCTTCTCCACAGGAACGTTTGGGCGTTTGGGAGGGGCACCTCACTGCCCCCTCCAGGCTGGAGGTCAGCACGGAATGCTCTTACATGGCTCTGGCAGGGATGACCCAAAGACACATGTGGTACCAGAAATATGTATTTGGTCATTACCCATGGTTCCAGGTGCACAGATCCTAAAGCCCTTGGAATCTCCAGAGTGATGAGTGTCTTTTATAGACTAATGGTATGAGAGGCGATGGGAGCCCCAAGGTAGCTGCAGGATAAGACCAAGGTAGATTAGTAGGTTGGAAATTTCAGCCCCACCCTCAACCTTTGGGAAGTGGACAGGAGTTAGAAATCGAGTTCAATGGCCTATGATTCCATCCATCTTGCCTAGTAATGGAATCTTCCTAACGTGGTTTGGAGTGTTTCCAGGTGACAGCACACCAGTGCGAGGGCAGGGCAAACCCAGAGAGGGCGTGGAGGTCCCTGCACATATACTCCCCGCTCCCCATGCCTTGCCCTGAAGGTCTCTTCCAGCTGACTGCTCCTGAGTTGTATCCGTTATAATAATCCATTAAATAAAGCATGTTCTTATGTTCTGAGCGTTGCCTAGCAAATTATCAAACCTGAAGAAGGGGTTATGGAAAATGCCTGAATTTAGAACTGGCCAGTCAGAAGCACCATGGACAATCTAGGACTTGCACTTGACATCTGAAGTCTGACATCTGACCCTTGATTTGTGGGAGCTGACACTAATGCCAGGTAGATGACGTCAGAACTGAACTATAGCTTGTGCAGCTGGGGCTGGAGTGGGGGAGCGGTGTTGGCAAAGGCAACACGCACTTCATGTCAGCCGTGTTGTGAGTGAAAACAGCCCAGAACAATTCCGTTCTGCTTGTCCAACATCTTTTCCTTTTTGAAAAGCAGACAGAAGGTCCCTCTTTCTCCTGGCTCTCTGATGTCGAGGGGAAGTGCACTGACCTGCCGCGGGTTTGTATTTTTGTCCTTCGAGCTTCCCTCTGCTTTGGGGAGAGGGCAGTCTTCATTTGCAAACACAGCACCGCAGGGTCAGGCACACGCCCAGGGCTGTGGGAGAGCGTACTCTATCTGCTCGAATTTCCCTAAGAGATGGGTGAAAGTCCCAGGACAGACTCACAGGGGTCCAGCGTGAGTGGAGGGGAGGGGGGAACCTGAGTGCCATGTGATTCACACCCTCACCTCAGAAGCTTTGTGAAGAGAACCCTGGAGCTGGCACCAGGCCCACAACAGCTGCAAGGATGCATTCATTTCTCGGTATGTTTCTCTAAAGTCCATCTTGGGAGGGGCCGGAGCGAGTAGAAACTTCACCCAGTCTCCCCACCCCTCCCCTTTGTATCTTTGCCAGTCACAGATTTTCCTAAGAGCAAATCAAGCAAAAATACAAATAGAGACTGAATTTTGAGATATTTGACCGGGGTATCCTTTCTGGTGCCTGAAGCCTGTGAATCTTTGTTTCTTTTTTTCCTTGTCAGTTTGGAGGCAAAAGCGGACAAAAGTTCTGGGAGGCAGGTGGTATGGTGGTCACACACTTGGTTTCCAGAACCTGACGGTTTGGATTCAGATCCTGGTTTTGCCACCTGCTAGTTGGGACCTACTGAGCAGTTTCCAACTTCCTGTTCCTGAGTTTCTTTTTCTGTAAAATGGGGGTGAAGTTAAAAGTACCTGTGAGGATTAAACAGGATAATGAATAGCCAGGTTTAGAACATGCTGGGCCCTCAGTAAGCACTAGCAGCTAGACCTTAGATGTGCCTGGGGCTGAACTGTGACTAGGATTTAATGAGGTCATAGAGAGAAGCACCTGGTGCATAGTAGATACTGGGAAAGATGGATAGAGGTGAGAGGTTAGGAATCACAGTGTTTGAATGACAGGGCTCTGAAGCCAGCCGCAGATTGTCCTCATAGTGTCAAAGCAGCCCCAGCCCTTTCCCTACTCTTTCTCTTTCCTCTCAGACAATGCATTGCTTGCTTAGAGGTCCTCCGCTGAGCAGTCACGTGACAGCATTCCATTAAAAATCTCCTTGCCTAGCTGTAATGCAGTGAGAGACATTTGTGGTAGGTTTGGGGGTGAGGGGGAGGCACTGATTTTGAAAGGAAAAAGAAACAAAGTGCTTTTATTCCCCTTTGAATGAAAAAACACTTCCAAGGCTCTGATGTCAAATCATTTCCTCACTTTCTTCCTCAGCAATTTGCCAGAGATCCTGGCAACAAACTGCTCTCTTGGGCTAATTGTTCTGGTGGAGATGTCTCCTATTTGACTTGCATTTAAACTGTGGCTCATGTCAAGAGGAAGCACATTGATTTGCTGAGGGTTTGTATTTTTGTCTTAAAGCAGCCATTTGTTTTGGGTAGAAAGAGCAGTCTCCGTTCAGGCAAAGGTCCCCTTTGGAGAAGGGAAGACCTTCTAGTCCTTTTCGAGGAGTGGGGGGGGGGTAGGGTTGGAGGGTGGGGGTGGGGGTGAGGGGAGACGCTGCTTACCAGGAAACTTCGCTCTTCTACTTTTGCTCAACATACCTTCCTGGGGTTTTCTGCCTCCAAGGAACCAGGGGGTAGGAGGAGTTATGTGGCTCGGGGGCTCTGACCCCTTGGGCACGTTACTTTCCCTTTCTGGTTTCCATATCAGTCAGAGAAAGTTAGGAAGAGGCGCTGGATATCTGGAAATAAGGCATAAGAACAACTATGTGTTCTTTGAATGCCTGAACCGGCACACTGGCGACAGCCCTCCCTCCCCCAAGGGTTATCTAATTCTTCAGGGTGCAGGCCAAATCTGGCTGCCGCCTGTTTTTATAAAGGAAATTCTAATTGGAACACAGCCATCCCATTCATGCACTCAGTGCCTATGCTGCTTTCACTGCACAACAGGGCAGGGTTGAGTAGTTGCAACACAGACCATATGGACCACAAAGTTAAAAATTATTTACTGTCTGCCCTTTTATAGGGAAGGTTTGCTGGCCTCTGCTCTAGGGGAACACAGTGTTGTTTGATTTACAATTTACTCTGATTCAGGCCCAGACTCTGCAACGTGTGATGCTAATTTGCAGAAGATTGATAACTTGCAAATGATTCGGGTCCAGTAGTCATGAAAATGATTTCTGTCCAGTATAAAAGATACCCCCAAAGAATACGATTTTATTGACCTGTAGGGCATTCATCATTTCTGTGTCTGACTTTGCAATCTTATTCTAGCATTCTTTCTGTCCTCCAGTGTATTCACTTTGCTCTCACCCATAAGCCTTTGAACTGACTTTCCCATTTTGCTGGCCCCCCCATTAATAGATTAGAGAAATCCTGCCACGTGCTCAGTTTCTATTTGTGGAGTCATGCTCTGAACCTTCTGAAAATTATTCTTTGGCATGCACAATGAGGGCACTGGGCCAGATTAACGGTTAACAAACTGCTCTGGGGAATCCATGTGTTTTTTGGAAGTCCCTTAGGTGGACACGAAAGAACAGGGAGGAGAAAAGACAGGGTCCCCTACCTCCCTCTTCACCAACCAGAGCAGCCCCATTTATAAACCTGCCTTATATTTTGAGGCTTCCAAGATAAAATTCCTTGAGAAAACGAAAAGGCATTTTGCTGGGGTGGGGGTGGGGGGGGAGGTGTTGCAAGCACCAGATGAGGTGATGGGGAAGTTTTTAGGTTCTTGAGAACTGTGTGTGGAGGAATGAGCCTGCATATTCCTGGACCAGGACTGTGCTGGCGCTTGGTCTGCTATGTGCAGCCGGGATGTGGGCATTTGTGCTCCTTCAGCGAGGGCAAGGCCTCCAGAGACCTGGCTTGAATACCAACAATTCTCCCAGGACTGAACAAGGAGAAAAAAGTGTGCATTTCCTTCCTGATGTGTTTCTTAAACAAACCTAACTGGAGTTGCACAAAGCATGTTCTGTGGCAACCGATTAATGATCATTTTCTGAGAACATTCTGGAAACTAGCAGGTCTTTGAGAATGCAGCAGACTTGCAGGCTCACTAAATGCTGGGAGGGTGTCTAGGACCCCATGGCCTGATAGGGGAAGTGGGGAGGGGAGAGAAATCTGGCCAGAGCTGTGTGTTTCCCCTTTTATTATTTTGGTGCTGGTTATGAGGTACAGCTCTAGAGAAGGCCAGTTGCCGGATGGTTCAGCCTGCCTTTTCGGGAGAAGCCTTCTCCAGTATTAGCTTGAGTTGGGTGAACCCCTTGGGTGGGTCTTTCCATTATTGCCAGATGATCTGTGTTTTTCTCAATGAGGCGATACTCATAGCAGCAAGCAAACCCTTTGGACGTGCATCTAGCGCTATTCAGTGCATTCACAGAGTTATGCGACCGTCACTCTGTCTAGCTCACTACGATTGTAAGTGGTCAGCCCCTACTGCCAGCCCCTGGCCAGAACTGCTTTGCTTCCAGTTCCTACAGACTGACCTGTGCTGGGTATTGCCTGTAACTGCGGTCAGAAGGTGACCTTCAGACCTGGCATCTGTCAAGTCAGCGCTGGAGTTTCCTCTGTATAGCAGCACGTGTCTGCGCTCCAGGTAGCGCCCTTCTTCCACACACCATTCTTCTGTAAGACTGAATGATATTTCGATGTCTGGCTCGACCCCAAGGCATCCATTCATCTGCAGATGGGCATGAAGGTTGTTCACACCTGGTGGCTGTTGTGAAGAGCGCTGCCAGGTAAGCCCTCAGCAGCTCACACAGCGACAGTGCCAGGCATTTCTGGACACCCCCGGGGGTGTTTCACATGACTGCTTTTCTGTTCCAGGTGCCTGGCTGCAGCCTGATGGCCAGTGCCCCATGCGGGCGACAGCTCTGCCGCACCTGGTTGGCACCGCCGGAGGCCTGAGCCCCTGTCCACATGCTCAGCCTGTGAACCGGGCTGTGCCAGTACAAGGTCTGAGGATGAGGCCGGGCCTGTGACTATGGAGTTTTGCTCATAAGATGGGACTCTGCCGTCTTGTGAGAGCATTTCCTTCCTCCCTTTCATACGCAAGTCCTTTTTCCTGGGCTGGTCATTTACCCCAAAGGGAATCTTCTAGTCTTGGAGGGACCTAGGAGAGTGACAGCTCTTTACCCAGGCCTCCCCTGGTCTTTCCTCTGGAGGGCTGTCATCCGAGACCCCTGTCCGTCCAGGAGACCAGCAGAGTCAGTCACCCCAGATTTCTGTTAGGTTGGTGAGAGTATCAAGAATCATGCTGGTTTAACCTAATTTCTCTGTTTTGAATCTGATGGCTGAGCTCACCCTCCACTTTGCTCCAAAGCCCTAAAGCCAGGACCGATTGCTTGGAGCATCTAGAAGCCCAGTCTCCTTTCTCCTCCTGGACCGGCAGGTTGTCTCACTGCCTTGCATTAGGAAGGAAACCAGGGGCTCTGACTTCTCTTTTCAAAGATTTTAAAACCAAATCCTTTGATTTTCAGCCTCCCAGCCCCTGGTTTTCAGGGCCATCTGATATCTCTTATTCTTGACTTTTCCCCCTGTGTTCCGGGGTCACCGATCCCCTTGCTTTGCATTGTTTTTCCTTAAATGTGACTTCAGCTGTCTCGGTTCTGACACACTATTTAGCATGTTAACACGCTTCCACCTGCTTTTCAGTTTCCAATTTTTTTTTTTTTTTGGACATCTTGCTTGCTGATTTATTTATGACTTTTTTCATTCCTTTACTCTCATGTTAGTGATTCTCAGGAAGGAACAGAGAAAAACACTTTTTTTCCCCTGACATTTTAAATAGGAAGCCTCGTTTCCTAACCATGAGAGGCAGATACGGGTCCCTCTTGGCCCAGCCTCTCAGCTAAGTGGCCTTTAACAAATACACTGACGTCTTTGAGGCTGGTCTCTTTGAAAGGCCATAGGAAACAGGAGGAGAAGGGTGTCTGGAGAAACATGCCAGGGGTTTAGGCTTCCCAGTCCCTTCTCTCCCCCGCTTACAGGAGCTCATGCACACTCACAGCTGAGGAACTCCATCCTGTCCCCTGCCTTTCATATGATCTTCTCCAGGACTTCAGAGCAGAAGCTTCCTCCTCCTTCTCCCAGGAGGGTCACAAGCTCCCACTCCTTTCCTGAACTCTAAATCCCGGTGTGGGTCAGCTCGGAGGTCTGCTCCTCAGCGTCTCTACCTTCCCTCTCCCGTGAACTCCCCTTTGACCCTTTAAGGCCACTCTCTATGCTGCTTCCCACCCCACCCCACCCCCAAAAGCCTCTCCTGAGCCTGCGGGCCTCTGCAGACACCCTCCCCTGCACTTGGGGTGAGGCTTGCCACAGTGCCTGCATGTTCAGGCTTTGGAGTTGCCCCTGGGTTTGAAGCTCAGCTTTGCCACATACCAGCTGTGTGACCTCAGATAAGTGGCCGCCCCTCTGCCCCTCTGTGTCCTCGTGTGTAGTAATTTCATCTAACAATTGCACGTGGGGTTGTTTCAGAGGTAAAATAACGTAATGTAACGACAGCAGGTGCAGGGGCCAGTGTGTACGTGTGAACACTTATTAAAAGTTTATTATTTTTTGCTTCTGCCATATTTCAATTTTGATTTGATTTGATAGCAGGCTGCATCTAGGAGTGAGGCTTTAACCTCTAAGTTTTATAGCCTCAGGCCAGGACAGAGGAGGAATGCTGGAGCAGGAACCTGGAGTGCTATTAGTGCCTCACTGGTTAAGTCACCTTGGGCAGGTCACTTGCCTTGTCTGAGTTGCTGCTTTTATAGGTAGCTAGGAGACAAATGCTTGCTGAAACAAGCAGAAAAGAAAGTGAAAAGAGGTGGTCACTTTCAGTGTATGCTTCTTCCTACTTCTGATAAGTTTATCCCCCACTGACTCAGGCAAGGAGCCTGGTTAGTAAGCGTGGGTGGAATCCTTGGGGTCCCTGGCTCTCTGGCTCACAGTCCTGGCTTTATATTAGAAGAAACTGGAGAGGTTGCAAAAAGTCCTGTGTTACTGACCTTGGATCATGGCAAATGGAGTTCGGCAGAGTGGAGTCTGATTAACGAGATTTCTCAAGCCTCCTAGATGGTGCTGATGCTTTGGGACCAAAGCACAAACTTTTAGTGGGGAGAGGCCCCGTTACTCTGTCGTTCTTCCAGAAAGCCTGTTTCAGGCACCTTCTGCCAGGCAGAGTTACCATCGCCCCTTACAAAATGTATCCACCAAGCTTCAGTTTGGACACCACCGCCAGGCGCAGAACTCTCTCCTTCCCAGGCCCGGCTCTCTTGTTGGACGGCAGCTCTGAGGACCTTTAAGCTCTTCCAGAGTAGATGCCAGAATCCCTGGAGAGCCCAGGTCTTAGTCCCCCTCGAGGGCAACTCGGCCTGTTCCAGGGAGGTCACTGCAGGAGCACGGCCCTCCTCGCGACGCTCTGGCGGAAACAGACCGCAGGCCCCTGGGGCACAGACTCCAAAGGCAACCTCATGGACTTCACAGGGCAGGACCTAGAAGAGAGGCCAGCCCCTAAGCAGGCATTAAGGCTGATGTTTTCCAAATGTGACTCCACCAGAATTTTCTGGGAAACATATTGCAAATAGCCCATCGAGTCAGAGTCTCCAGGAGAGGGTCCAGGGAAGCTGTTTCTTTAACAGTTGCCTTGGGTGAGGTTGTAATAGGCAATATGGGAAACACCTTATAAGTTGATTGGATTAGCTTGTTCTGCTATAGAAGTTTCCAAGGAACAGATTCTGAGATAAGAAAGAGCCTGGGCTTAGTGGAGAGTGGGATGAAGGTGGGGTGTTTATGAGGGTGGGAGCAGGGGTTAGGGGAGGTTTCTGAGGAGCATAGGAGTAAGCAGGCAGGGGCTGAGGAAGTCTAGGCTGGCCAGTGAGGGGGTGTAAGTGTGAGTGTGTGTGTGTGTGTGTGTGTTACAGGAAGCTGACTATCTGGTCAGTGGACATTCTAGAGTTGAGCAGATGATAGGGACTCATTTTTTCTTCAGAAAAACGAAAGATGTTCTCTTTCTCCCTGTTTCCAGGACAGCTCTTCATTTCTAGGATCCAGGGGTCTGGTGTCTCCCTGTCAGCTCCACCCTGTAACTTCTCCTGAATGTAGGCTTCCCATATGCAGCTACAAAGCAGGACACTTGCAGAGCAGCATGGGCCTGGGGAAGGGTGCTTGATCAACTATCTACCTGCTGTCCCACTTCAGAACCTCCAGAGGTTATGGGCACTACCAGTTCCTGAAACTTTCAAGATTCTGCAGCACAGCGTCTCTGCTTTTTTTTTTTTTTTAAGATTTATTTATGCATACAAGAGCTGGGGTACAGGCCAGAGTTGTAGGAGGTGAGAGGATTCACCAGAGACAGAGTGGGGAGCAGAACAGGCAGACTGACTGAAATACACTGCTGAGAGGAGAAGCGGATGAGGCAGGAGAGGTCTGCTGGGTCATGTGGGTCCCCTCCTTGGCCGGCAGCAGGGATCGAACTTGTGCTTCAGTGGCTGCGGCTTGCTTCTTAGTGTGGTGCTTAACCCACTGCGCCACCAGGGAGGCCCTCTGCTCCTGATTGATTCACACCCTATGCGGCCTCTCAGCAGAGAGGAAAAAGTTAGGATCTATGTCCATGGCCCATTGCCGCTGGCCTGTCCTTTCTGTTTCCTAAACTATGTTGACATTTCCCATTTGGTGTTGTCCCTCTCCTACTTACTTTCTGGTTTGCTTGCAGCAAGTAAGCCCTTCCTCCTAATTCTAGTACGTTCTAGATCCCTGAAGGTAGAGGCCACATCCGCACGGTTAGCTGTAAGGCAGCCTCCCCTAAGCCTGAACTTGGGTTAGGAATAGTTTCCATCTCAAAGCTGTGGCACTGAGGGTGATGGTGTCTGTACAATGCTCAGCAGAGGGTCTGGCAACAGTCTCCAGTAAATAGTAAGAAAATAACAAGTTAAATTATCCAGGAGCCCTTGGAGACTTCTAGAAGCAATGAGGTAGTTAGAACTGTACAGAAGAGCATCTAGCTTAATGTTCTGTTCACTAGTGTCTGGGGCTGAAATATAGAATTAAACATGGCATTTACCCACGAAAAGTCAGACAGAGCACTGCTCCTCAACTCGACCAGGTGTCCCCCTCACTGGGCTCCCGGTAAGATGCTGATGCTGACCCTGCTCTGGGACAGTCTGCCATGGTGACAGGTCCCGGCGGTCTGAGGATGACACTTTGTGGAGCTAGGAACTAAAGGAAGAAAAGTAGCCACGTGGCTACTAAAGGGCAAGCGAGGGGGCGCCGTCCTCCCGAGGCTCCTTCAGGTGGTGACCGACCACCTTTCCTCCTTCAGGACAGAAACCCAAGGGGAACAGTGTGGGTTCTTCAAAGTGGTTACAAGATGTCACGTGGGCATTGCAGAAGTTCTCTGAGAAAGGTTCAGATCTGGATGTCAAAGTACAGCCCTTAAAGCAGGAAACGGAACGCGGCCATGATCTAGCCAGTGCTGAAGCAGGGAGCAGCCTGGTGGCCGCTCCCTCCCCTGCACCCAGGACAGATGTCAGGAGGATAGCAGAATCTCGGTCTTACCCACCTTCTTCACTCACCTTGTTCTGGTGTCAGAGGAGAGTCTCATGGACATTGGGAAAGAGACCTGCCACGAGGCGACGCTATCCTTCTTAGAAGCCCAAAGAGCGCTATTTCTCAGGGTGCTGTTCCCAGAACCACCACTCAGAGGGTAGCTTTGCACAAAGATCTTTCCAACACAAGTCATTTGGGGGATTGCTTCATGTTCCTTTCCCTCTGGACCCCATTAGCACGTCAGCAACTTGGAGTGTCCTGCAGGGGACCAGCTTGTTCAACAGCAGTTAATCTTCTGCTTCTCAAAACTCTCAAATCTGTCAGTCCTCCCCTTCCACACATGCTAGTCAAATCTATGAAGCCCCAGCAGCACTCTACCAGAAGCTCAGGGCCGCGCATTGTACGTTAGACATTTAGATATGTTTGGTGCATCAGGGTGCTAAGCAGGGTTGCCTGGGAGAGGAGTTTGGGGGTCATCTGGCTAGAAGTGACAGCTCCTCTGATGACAGTTTCAAAAGGACGGTCAGAGAAACTGTCACTCTGCCTTGGCCACAGCCTTTTTTGCTTTCTGTTCCACATTAGACTTGTCCCTGTTTATTTCACCTCCACAGAAAACTGCAGTTTGTGCACATCAGGATGGCCAAATGTCAACTATTTCACATGGTTCTGCCTTGATGGGGATGGGCCATCTGTGGCCCTGAGCCAAATATTCACTGCCCTGTTTTTGTGAGTCAAGTTTTATTGGGGTTCAGATACCCCCATTCAACCATGTGTTGTCTATGACTGCTTTCTTGCGGCAACCATGGAGTTACGATGTTGCAATGTAGACCTTCTGGCCTTTTTCAGAAAAAGTTGCTGTCTCCTAGAAAAGAATCCATAAATGAGTCATTTCTGAAGCCTCCCAGCTCCCTGCCCGGATGCTGCACTGTAAATAGTAGGTGCCTAATAAATATTGGGTATGGGAACTAGCTCTGAGCCTCCTTCCCGGACAAGGACATTACCAGAGCTTTTCATCTGCTTCTCCAGACCTTCGGCTTCTGTATGGTGATTTACTCCAGACGTCTGGCAGGCAAACTCCTGCTGCTGCCAGTGAAGTCAGCTTCCTCTTTTTTGAGGAAAAAAAAAAAATTCTTCTGAAAGTCTCCGAGGACCTTTGTACATCAATCAGCTAGCTTGTAGAGCTGCGTGCATGAGGAGGAATATATACATGAAGCAAACATATGTATTGTATTTCCATCAAAATACACATGGGTTCTGAAATTAAGTGGGAAAGTACTTTGTGGGGTCACTTCATGCCTTGGCTATCTCCAAGACTGTTTCAGGAAAGTTTCATATGTTTGATAAACCTCAAAAACAGTGTGAAATTAATCTTCCTCGCCCCAGACCATGCCCAAAGCCCAGAGAGGCTGCGTTGTGATCCACCAGATGAACTACTCATGGGAAAGTCTTCTGGAGTCTGATTCAATGAATGATTGGCAGTTGCTATCCCATTTGGGCACTATTTTTTCAGTCTTTCTTGGTAGGGCAAAACTAAGATTTCTTAGAGTGTTATTTTCATTTCCTTTCTGATATATGCCTGGTGTTGTTAAAAAAAAGCACCCCCCCAAAAAAAAGAAAAAAAGCTAACTGAAAACAAAATGATTACACACCATACCATGTTCATTGTCAGGAAAATGAGAAGAGACAGATGAGCACAAAGAAGAAAATAACAACTAACCGGCCTGGTATTATTTTACAGTGATGGATGGCCAAGTGGTCCTAAGCTTAGATATTGATGCAAACTGGACAGGAAGGCAGAGTTGGGGGAAATTTGGGGGAGAAGGATGAGCTTGTTCACAATGTAGAGACCCATTTGGAATGTCTTGAGAACATTCTAGATAGAGTTGGAACTAAGAAGATGGGGTCCTGATTTGGATCCAGTTTTCAGTGTCTCAAACTGGTAATCCAGAGGATTCTGACCTTTGCCCCAAACTTCTGTGCCATGTGATGATGGGGAGTGCCTGGCATGTGATGTTGAGGAAAACATGAATTACTCTATCTTTCTTTGGGGGGGGGAGGGCGTGGCTTATAGATTTCCAAAACACTGATAAGATTGGTGGCAGACATGAAGGGACAGGGTGGCTGCCTGAATAGGTCTGTTTACTCCTAGATCAGCAAAAGTCTCGCTCGCTCCAGTGAACACAGGACATGACAGGTGCAGAGACTGAATTGGCTCCGAGTTGGTTTGCTCATTGTGGGCTGTGCCGGTATTACTTTTGGTGCATTGAAGGCCCCGATAAATAGTTTATGCTCAGTTTCCATCTTCCTTTCCCCTTGTCCCCTTACTACATGGAGGAAAGAATGCCTTATTTCTACCTTCCTGCTTTACTTGCAGCTACAGTGGCCAGACCACATAGGTCCAGCCTGTAAATGAGAGTCCACTGGTGGCGTGTCTGGGAAAGCGTCCCCTTTCCTGCACAGAAGTGACTGATGTGATACACTTTTCCTATGGTCAATTTATTCTAGACTGGAGCATGTGTAAAATGCCAGGAGCTGAGACAGCCTTCTTGTGACTAAGAGGTCAAAGAAGTAACCGAGGTTAGCTCTAAAAGCATTACTATCCATGTCAGTGTACCCTCAGCCCTTCTGTTATATAAAAATACTTACCTCCTCTCTGTTCAAGCCAGTGTCAATCCAGCCTTTTGTTCTATGCAGCCAAGTGGCATTTTAGAAGAGGCACTGTGTGACTTGCTCAGCTCCGTACCGAGACAGGTAACTGTGCATAAGCTTAGTTATGGCCAAAATAAACTTTACAGAATGTTCTGGACTTGGTGGCTGTGTGTGGTCTCAACAGGGAACTAATGATTTACTCAAGTAGGGTGATCAAGGAGAGTTTAATAAAGGGGCCGTTTCAAAGAAGTCTGGAGAGTTTAAGGAAGTCACAAGACGTTGGTCAGTGCCAGGAGCTGGCACATAAGGGCACACCCCTAGGCTAGACGGGAATAAGGAGTGTGCCTGGGGGTAGAGGGACACCGCTTATGAATAACTCCCCTGTCTCTCTCTCCATACCCCTCCTGTGCTCACAGGACACCTGAGGGCAGAGGCGCGCGTGGCTGCGTCTGTGTGGGCAATTCCCAGGACACAGACAGGTGGAGAGCAGTGACAGCACATCTGAAGGGGCACATGGCAAGCCTCCAGCTCAGCGGCCCCTGACAAGGGAGCCGAGGTGTCCCAGGGGAGCATGTGTGTACCAGCGGACCACCAGTGCTCAGGGACCAAATCTTCCCTTAAGCACTGAGAGCTCATTGAGCTGTGTCTGCTTCTCCCCGGGAAGTGTCTCTGTGCTCTGGCCTGTGGCCCGAGGCTGTGCCTCCAGCTTCAGTGGGTTCTCTAGGTCCAGAGCCCCTACTGACTGGCTCCCTGGCATAATTCAGAATGTTAAATGTTAATTGGGCATCAGGTAGCATCATCAAGACATAAGGAATGCTCTGGAAGCAGATTGGTGTTTAAAATTCTATCTTTGTTTAGATGTCCCTGGGGGCTCAGATCAACCTAGCTCAGATCAACCGAGCTAAATACAAACCTTAGGATACGAGAAAAGAAGAACTCCTGCTCTTTTATCAGGGACACTGCCAGTTCATCACTTTCACGGTCTCATTTCACCCTAAAGAACACCCTGCCCTGACCTTCCCCAGGCAGGAAGGAGAGCAGAAGGCTGGGGAGAGACTGGTCAAGCCTCAAGGCCAGTGAGTGGCAGTGACTTAGCTCCATGTTGGTCTGACCTTCCCTCTCCCCCCACTGCTTTTCCCTCTCTTATGGTCTGAGGCTGCCATTCCTTTGAATTTGTACCTCATTGGGTACCTGTGGTAAGTCCCCTTTATCAAGGAGACTCAGAGTCTAAGGGTCTTATCCAAAGTCTCAGAACTTCTATGTGGCCTCTCCATAAGGAAAACCCATGTGTCTTGATGCTGAAGTTTGTCTTCTTAACTGACTGGGTCTAGATACCTTAGGGAACCCAGGCCTCATCCTGAACATGGCCCAAAGTGGGGTGCATCCTTCAATTTTTTCCTGGCAGTAGAAAATAGTCCTTAGAGCACTGTAGTGAGTTCTTTAAACCTTTAAGTCTCAGTTTTCTTGCCTATAAAATGGGGCTATAGCTCTCCGGACTCCCCCAGAAGCTGACCTGGGACAAGAATTCTAGCACAAAGTGTTAG
The DNA here is from genome assembly GCA_019455555.1 of Galemys pyrenaicus. Classification (NCBI taxonomy): domain Eukaryota; kingdom Metazoa; phylum Chordata; class Mammalia; order Eulipotyphla; family Talpidae; genus Galemys; species Galemys pyrenaicus. Next base: position 3,351,150 of record JAGFMF010011868.1, on the reverse strand, counting down.
AAGGTGACCCCAGAAAACCCTAAGAGAGGTTGAGAGGTAAGACAGGTAAGTCAAGGCAGCCAGCACCAGGCATATTACCAAGCAGATGACTATGTCACAGCTCAATCCAGCGGAAACCAATGAGACCCTCATAGAGTTACCCCACTCAAAGAGGAGTAGAGGAGCTTGGGGTATCCATCCCTCACTGACTGAGGTGACTCTGGGGTGGGAATGTTAATTTCCTGGCACTTCCAGAAAAGCCTCAGCAAGGGGTGCCCGACCGGGCAGTTGGTGCGGAGGGAGAGTGCTGTGTGCAAGGATGGAGGAGGGGCACTTCCAGCACACGCCTGCCCAGCGAGGTGCGAGGAGACAATAAAATCGTGCCTGGCGTCTAGTAGGTGCTCATTAAATGGCGGCCACTATTATTACTGTTGTTGCTGCCACGACCATAACTGTGACCGCTACCGACTTGGAGCAAGTGGAGCAGCCATTTAGAGCTTGTTATTTGTCTTCCTCGGCAGGTTTTTGACATCAAAGTGTTTTGCTTCAGCCAAGTTTTTTATTTCCCCTCGGGACCATCCACTGGGCAGACAACTCCCAGCTTCTGGCCTGCGGCATCAGAGTTCTAGCCAGGTGTGTTTCCCAAGCGCAGGAAAGAATTTGCCTCATTTGCCTCGTGGGAGGAAATTTGGCCTTGGTCAGGTTCATGGGACTGGGCCCCATTTTCTCCAACTCTTCAGAGGAATAAAACAGCACCACCCTCTCCCTTCTGTTGGCAGATCGGCCTGCCTTCCCTCCCACTGGCGCCAATGCCAGTGCACATGGCCAGGACCCACGCGCCATGGTCTCCTCTTGGGGCCTCCTGCCTCTTGTTGTTTCCCCGAAGGCCCCAGACAGAGAAAGGACCTCTCTGGGAGCTACAAGAGGGTGGAGTGACCTCCTCAATCACCCTCCTTTCCTTTGTGTTTTCTGCTTCCTCTTTCCCCTCCCCTACCTTCTCCACCCCCCTCAACTGTCCTATTTCTTTGTCATCCTTTCATCTCTGGACTTCTTGTGGAGGTGTGGCATTTCAGCAGGACTATTCCCACATCTAACTCCTAGAAGCCAGGGCTGAGTTTGGAGTGTTTTACGGGGGGCTCTCCCTTCTTTCCTTTTGGGGCTGTTTGTTCCCTCTTGTGTTTGCTTTAATCTCCAACTGATGCCAACAAGAGGACAGGCCCACCTACTGATCCCATTCAGCGTGTTGAAAAGGAGTGTTTGCATGTTCCTGGCACTGCAGCTCTTGCTGAGCACACAGGGGAGATGCTGGTGGCTGTGGTTGCCACTAGAGCCCTGCAGTTGAAAGAGCTGGCAGTGCTGGCTGGCTCGCTATGTGGAGCTAATAGCTGGTGTGTTGCTTTGCTGTCCACTCAGGGGTGGAGGCAAGGCAGGGCGCTGGGGTGGGGTGGCAGCAGCTGCAGTTGACAGATTGCTCAGAAAATGCAGCAGGCTTTTCCCTGGAGGCTTTTCTAAGGGCTGCTGTCTAGAAGATTTTCAGATACCTGCTGTTCTGGAGGAAATGCAAATGAGAAAACTGGCTGGCAGAGCACTTGGGTTCAAGTTCTGACTGTCACTACCTGGCCATGGGGCCTTAGCTATACTATCCTGTCCCATGCCAGCATTTTGTGATTCCTAAACCAGCTAAAATGATACCTGCCTCATTTAGATTTGGAGTGCTTGGTATCACTTCTTAGTGTGTAAAGGGAACCCTGAAAACTTAGTGGTTCAAAGAACAGCTGTTGATGGAGCTCATGGTTCCATGAATCAACAGTTTGGACTGGGTTCAGATGGGTTCAGGTTCTTTAGTTCTGGTGGTTCTCTGCTAGGTCACATGGGGTCTGGTTGAGGTCACCTCAACCAAGATGGGCTGTCCCTCTCCATCAGCCTGTCATCCTCCAACAGATGAGCCCAGAGTATCTGACAAAGTCAAAGGGCACAAGGCTTCTTGAGACAAGACATTGTCACTGCTGCTGCATTCCTTTGGTTAAAACAAGGATTGCTAGCTCAGATTCAAGAGTGGTGAAACAGATCCTACCTCTGGGATGAGAAAGGCGGAAAAGTCACATTGCAAAGGGCCACAAATATAGGCGGCAGAATAGTTTGCATCATATTTGCCAATAATATGCTATTGACATACCCATGAACCAATAGCCTCTAAATCACATGGAGGAGTAGAAAGTCCCTCACAGAGTGACGAAAGAAGCAGAGGGCAGAACATCAGTTTAATCCATCTCTCAGAGAGATGCATTGCTGATGTACTTGTCTATATATAACCCAGTCATTTTGTAACTTCATGTCCTAGTGTTTTGGCTGAGTAAGAACCAGAATGTCAATGACTGGGTGAACAATTGAAATGAGAAACCTTTTTCTGGTTGTTAATTTGCAACTTCTGAGAAATCTGCCTCTTGACTCTAGGACATATGCACATATGCTGATAGGACACTGAATTTAGGTAGCTCAGATCGTGGTCCTGTTTCAGGTACCTTCATGGTAGGGACAGAGCCTAGTATGATCCAGCAGATGCCTTCCAGAGCATGAACATCAAAGGGAGAAGGAATTCTGGGCACTGGATAATTAATACCAGCACCTGCTTTATCTCATATGTGTTTTCTGGAAGAAAAGAGCCATGACTGTCTTCTGAAGAGGCGCTTTCTTTAATGCTGACCCTCCTTGCTGGGTGAGACTTCCAAGTGAGTGTAGTGCAGCAGGCATTGCAGTGGTGATGGCAACCGCTGGCCCCAGGGGCTGGTGCAGTGGAGATCTGGGGCTCTGGAGGACGGTGGCTACTCAGCTCCGCTAGCAATAAGAGCATAGTTGCAGTGCAAAGAGCATACCTCAGGCTGCAACATCCCGGCCTTCCTGGAGTGGCTATCATGCATGGACACATGTCTTGGAGCACGAACTGCCTTCCAGAGATGTCGACCAGTGGCCATCTTACCAGCAATCAACTGTAATGCCTTCTTCTCTTACTTGTGCCAGCTCTAAAGGTTTTTATGAAGAAGAAGAAGAAAAACCCTCTCGAGCTTAAAGCGGAGTCTCTTTCAGCCTATATACAATCAAGCAGAAGGGTCCAGAAACCACTCTGACTGGGAAACTATTATGGAGACGAAGGGTGGCAGCCATGTGCTGGAGCACTGCCAACCAACCGCCATCCTGCCCAGGAGCGTGGCTCAACCAGTGCATGTTTTCATGTTTATCCACCGAAGTCCTCACCCTTCCTGAGCATGACCCACGTGGGTGTATGGCACTTTCTACTCCCCAGGACCCGGCCAGCCCCACACTGGCTGATCCTTCCACGCAGTGCCTCACCTGGCAGGTGTGTCCTTGGTGGACCAGTTCCTGCGTAGGGTCTGCCCAGATGGGTGGCACATCCCACCTCGCCAGCTGCCAGGGTTGGCTTTGTGCTCACTTGTTTTGGCTGTTTCAGTGGAGCCCACATATGTGGTCAACCTGGAGAGCGAAGGGGGCTGGAGGCAAAGAGGGAAGAGAGGAGTCAGTTCATTTCTGATATAATTTGATGAGGCTAGAACTCTTGAAGGGAGCGGCAGGAAAAGGCAGGGTCAGTCTTGGCCCCTCTGGCCTCACTTCAGGTCTATGTCTCCATCCTGCCTGGAGAGGGCCTGCTCAGGCTCTGGGCACCCCCAGGGGGTCACCTCAGGAGGCCTGCAGAGCTGTCACTAGCTGCCAGGCCCAGGGGTAGCTGGGCTCAATCGGCTCTCCTCCTGTCGGAGCTCTGTGGGACTGCTCAGCCATATTGAGAGCACACAGATGAGAGAGTCTGACAGGGAGCTGACTTCCTCTCAGTGCGCAGACCACACCTGTCAGGTGAGCAGAATCCCAATTAATTGCCTCAGCAATATAGCGTCTGGCAGCCTCGCATCTGTCCTGTCACCTGCCTTCCCAGGTCGTGGAACCAGAAGCCAAGACCCTGGGGACACATTGTTGCTTGGAGAGGGAGCCACTTCAGGAGAAGGCCATCCAGCCTCTGAGGCTTCCTGGCGTGGGTTAAATCACCCCAGGCTCACAAAAGCTGGCCTCCTTCTGGTGCTCTTGCTACTCCTCCCTGGTCCCTGCAGGCTTTGGGGTGGGACCATAAAAGAGCTAAGAACACTCCCCTCCCCATCTCCCACCACGACTAGGATTGCTTCAGCGGGCTCCGGTAGACTTCTGGGGTTCCTGTGGCTTTTCCACAGGGAGGCACGCGGGGCCCTGCCCCTGGCTACATCTGCCAAATGCAAATAGTTGCTCAAGTTATTTAGTGTGTCCTCACGTCTCCTTTATGTCACTGGTGTTCCCTAGGCAACCGCTGCTGGAATGCAGTCAACTTCAGACGTTCTGTGCACACAGGAATAGGAAATGGTTTTTGTTACTGCTCATCTGGGGGTATCTCAGAGTGGGGTCCTCCCACTGGGAATTATGTGCCTTTCTTACTCGACAAGAAATCTGACCCATCTGCCCCAAAAGTGGAGGAGCTGGAAATTCGGGTCTGTTTGCTGAATGTCTCTGGCTGGACAGGAGAAGGGCAACAGAGCTGGCAGTGTAGCCACTGAGGCTCTTTGACCAAAGCCTTTCACGGGAAGGGCCGTGACTGCACGGCTATGTGGCTGGAGGACTATGCGCTGGCTGTAGTCTTGATTCTCAAAGGTTGGCAGGTTTAATTTCCAATAAAGTCAATTTTGAAAGGTATAACTGACATAGAACACAGAGGGCTTTCTTGCTAAAGATTGTTCTTTATCCAACTTTAAAGCCAATTTTTCTTATATTAGCAGTAAATTTCTTACCAAGAAATAGACAGTGAGATTAAGTTTAAAAAAGAGGGAAAACGCCGCTCAAAGTACCTATAATCCCTTCACTGGAGATGATCGTTATTAACATTGTGGTTATATGCATTTATGTGCATAAAAGTTTCTAAACAAAAGTGAGACTCCTGCAATGGCTTCACGTTGCTTTAAAAGACACCAAGTAAAGTCTCTTTCCACGCCAATCATGAATATCCACGTCATACCAGATATAAGTTGTTGCATAGCATCTGTACCCCTAACTCAGAAGTTTAATACAGTGGTTGCCAAACTTTCTGGGCCTCAGGATCTTTTGACACTTTTAAAATCACTGGAGACCCCAAATATTGTCAGCTCTCTTGGGTCAATATTTGCTGTGTTGGAAATGGAAGCTGAGAGTGTTTTCTAATCATGAACCACAAGCAGACGCCTCACTAGCTAGGAGCAATGTGGTGTTATCATGTGTTCCAGAGACTTGGGGACACCCCAGCAGTTCATGTGGGAGAGGCTGAGAGGAAAAGAACAACTTCATAACATTACAAAAAGTTTTGATATTGCAGACCTTCTCATAGCACCTTAGGGACCCCCAGAGTCTCTGAATCATACTTTGAGGACCACTTGATTTAAGGAACTAGTATTTACTATTGCTTACAAGTCCTCGGGTCTTCAGGGCTGGCTGGGCTGACAAATGTGCCAATCAGCTCTGGCCCCTGGGGGCTCTGCTCATCATGGCCAGGGGCTCTTCCCGATTTGAAGTTGGCTGGTAAGAGGCTGGTCTAGATGACCTCAGGTGAGACCACTGGATTCTCCTCCAGGTGACTGCTTATTCTCCAATGGTCTAGCTGGGCTCAGCGGTGGCAGGTGACTGGGTGACAGGACAGCAGAGAGGTGACAGAGAAAGAAGGGTGTGAGGCTCCCGAAGCCAGGAGAGGATTCCCATTGCGTAGGTGACCACACAGAGTGTAACGGGCCAAACACCAGAAGTAAGAAGTCACCGACCGGCCCGCTGCAGTTCTAGAGACTCCAAGTTGTCGAAGAGGATTCAGGGCACAGGTTCTGGTTGGACAATGCTTTACTCACAGACAGAAGAGATACTGCAAACGAGCCTTTGTAGAGGTGCCATTTTCTGTGGCCGTGGGCCCCTTCCAACAGCCACAGGGTGATGACTGCGTGCACCCCATCTGTCACAGGGGGACACCCTTTTCCTCCAGAGGTAAATATATATATATGTGTGTGTGTGTATATATATATAGGTAGATATATATGTATATTTATGGTGGGACTGGCCAGGTGCCATGTGACACACCCAACTTGGCAGGTCACAATGAAAGAAGTGAAGTGGGGGGTGGGGGAGAGAGATCTGAAGGTCTCTTGAGGTCTAGCTCAAAGCAGACACACTGTTACTGTCCCTGTGGATCAGAAGTGAGTTACTTAGCCACAGGGTATAAAAACAGACCCCATCCCTTCATGGGAGGTACTGCAAAGTCACATCTCAAAGGGCAGGAATAGAGGAGAATAATTGTGGCTATTTTTGCCATCAATCCACCACATACTTGGTATTTATTTAACTGCTGCACTATTTTCTATCAAACGGACATGCTATCATTCACTCCAGCCCCAACCATTGGGGCTGATTTTAATTTTCTCCTGATATAGAGAGGGCTGGAATGAACAACCTTCTGCATTTCTCTCTCTCTCTCTTTAGGACAAATTCTTAGGAGAGAAGTTGCAGTAATGAAAGTAAGAGCACTTTTAAGGTTCTTGATATATAGTGTCAAATTTCTCTGCACTCAGAGAGCTCCTACTAGTTTGCATCTTGCCACCCAGGAAGCAGAGCCTGCCTTGAGAGGTGGACTTGTGCTCGCCTGTCTGCACTTGCTGTGTCTGATGCCTCGTGAGGCCCTGTCCCTTATACCTAAAGGGACAGGCTGTGGGCTTCAGTAGTGAACAAGGCTGGCAGAGAGCTACACCCCTCGCCTAGACTTGAACTTGATTTGAAGAGGATCAGGTTGGGTAAGGGAGGAGATTAGCAGCAGCCTGTCCAAGGCTGCTGATTCTGGGTTTTCCTTTGTGCACCACTTTCTAGCCCTTCACTGGCCATTAAGTTACTCATTCAAGACTCGGGGGACTTGCTTCTTTCCAGGGGAAAAAAGTGGGAATCTTAGGAAACAAGGAAATGAAGAAGGGTGGAATAATTTCTGGTTGAATTTATTCATGGTCCTCAGCTTTTGGATATGGCGGCCAGAGACTCTCACCCCAGGGTACTTCTCTGCCTCTCTGAAACCTGGATGGAGAAGGGGTTCTGTTCACTGAGTGAGTGTCAAGCTTTTCCCTAGGTGGTGAGGCTCAGAATACAGCCCAGCTGACTTTGGGCAAAACCCACAATTCTGGAGTGATCTCCTGCAAGCCTTCTGCCTGCCGGTCTTAGTGCGTAGCTTGCTAGAATCTATTAGTCAACAGTCAGGGTGCTTGTTCCACAAGGCCCTGTGTGACTTTTTTGTTTTATTTCTCACCAATGCCCATGTGCCCCTTTGTCCCTGTGTTTATGCCAAACTGTTTCTCTACTGTTTCCAGAAGAAACCCTGATGAGTGACTCCCACTTCCAAGCTTCTGCTGCTGCTGTTCTCTCTGGCAGAATCCCGCCCCCACTCTGTTCATCTCACCCTTCATCTGGCTTTTTCCTGAACATCCTTCCAAACCCAGCAGAAAGGAATCCAGAAGCTTGAGGCTACTAGTGACAGCAGCTCAGGCCAAGCTGTAGAAGCCCTGATATTTCCTAGCTGTTTTACATTTGGCAAGTTAATTGACCTCTTTGAGTGCCAGTTTTACTCTAAAATGAGGTCAATGTCAGACTTATATGGATATATCATTCCTGGTTGCCCTGCTGGTCAAGTGGACTAATAGACGTATATGCCATTTTAATTGGAACAAATGCAAAGTGATAATTTTTAAAATGCCTGACTTTAGGTTCTCCTAAAAAGGTAAGAGGATGAGCTAGGAACTTGTGTGTAGACAATTTATCCTGCAGAGGTCATACTTGGGGAAGGGAATGAGGGTTCCTGGGAGACTGAAGGGGAAGGCAGAGAGGCCAATCCAGAGAACATGGACATGAGGGGTCTGGGGGGGCCTGGGACTCTCCTTGGAGCAGGGCGAGTCATCACACCCACCTCAGAACAACCCATCAAGACAAGAGGGGAGTCCTTGTTTCCGGGGTGGCTAAACTTGTTCCAGCAGGTTCCAGTTCAGTGTTGCTGGGGCACCCAGGGGACAGGTTCCTGGGCCCAGCACTGCAGCAGAGGCGCTGTGCAGACAGACACCCAGTGCGCTTAAAGCCAGACACCAAACTCGGCTGCCACAACTCTTGATGGGACAAAGCAGTGGACACGAGAGTCTGAGCTGGTGCATGCAGTGGCTCCAAGTCTGCAGTGAAGGTGGCCTCTGTCAGCCCTGGCCCCCACCGCTGAGCACTGCAGGGCACGGCACCCAGCAGACATCAGAGCAGTGGGCAATGAAGAAGGTTGGCTATCAGGCCCTCAGCATCTGGTTGTGGTGGCCAGAGGGTCTCTCCTCTGGAGCCTGGAAGGGGAAGAGGCCCGGCTCACTGAGTGGGGTTGCCTGATTTGACCCCCTCAAAGGGCTGGGGTAGATGAGGGCTTTTCAATTATGTCCTCTGGGACCTTGTGGGAAAAGTTTGCAGGGAGGAATAGGGTGACCAGGGCACATTAAGAAATGTTCCTTCTGGGCCTCCCTGGTGGCGCAGTGGGTTAAGCAACGCATTATGAAGCAAACCGCAGTCACTGCAGCAGGAGTTCGATCCCTGCTGCCGGCCAGGGCGGGGACCCACATGGTGCAGCAGACCTCTCCTGCTGTGCCCGCTGCTCCCCTCAGCAGTGT